>PITA01003861.1:48875-132295 GCA_004023965.1 Spilogale gracilis | reverse complement strand
GTGGGAGAAGGAAAGTAAATGGGAACTAGGGTAATCCAGGGAGGGAAATGAAACAACAGAGACTTTGGACACAGAAACAAACTGAGGGACTTGGAGGGAGGGGGGTGGAGGGATGGGAGAGCCTGGTGGTGGGTACTGGGGACACCTAAAGCGTGGAGCACTGGGTGTGGGGAATGGGGAATGAATCTTGGAACACTGGGAAAAAAATTTTTTTTAGTAACAATAAAAATAAATAAATAAATAAATAAATAAATAAATAAATAAATAGTTGCAAGTTAGCACCCACATAGAACACAAGTCACATGCTCGCATCGTTGGCAGAGCAGAGCTGGATCACCGATAATAAAAATCATTCATGTTTATTGACTGTAAACACACACACTCTGCCACGCACTTTATATTCATGACTTACTTTATCCTCACGGCACTATTGAGGTAGGCACTTTTATTGTTCCACAGAATTTAAGCACATTTCCCCAGCTAGCCAGTTGTAGGACCTGAGCGACCAAATGTCCTAGTTTGCCTGAGACTTGTGTTAAAATCAGAAACATCTCTTGCACACCAGGACAAATGGGTCTTCCTGTCAGGGTGGCCAGACACTGAAACCATGAAGTTGGGGTTCAGAAGGTGTGTTGCTCACTATCACATTACTCAGCCTCTCTTGGAGGAATTCAGTAGTAAGTCGCAGTCTGCAATGTGCATGCCTCAACTTTCTCCCAAAGCGAATATTCAAGAACTTGAATAAGCCATTAATATTAGGGTGGCCTTGAGAGCATCCTCATTGACAAGGCTTTCGTGCTGTCTCTTCAGTTGCATAAACCATATTAAATGCTCTTATGTAAGTCAGTTCTAAATTACTATTTTCCCTTTTCAGGGTGTAATTTCTTGCATCCCTTCTCTTGTTTTTCCTACCTTACAAACCCCAATTCCTGAAGTTTAGTGTTTCCAAGCACTACTTTATCCCCACATAAGGAGGGAGCTTTGCTGGAGTTGCTCTGTGCTGCAGAGCTCTGCGGTATTAGACTGAGCATTCTGGCTATATGTGACTCCTATCTCCTGGTTCACATGATTAAGCATGCAGAAAAGTCAAGGGTTTTCTCTCAAATCCCTAAAAGAGGAAGACTAAGGTGCTTGCTTTCTTCTAGAAGCACTGTTCCTCCTTGGATTCTGAGCTCTGGATTGGAGTTATGCTTTCCTTTCTAAAGGAGGGCTCTGTCTTGCAGAACTCCTTAAAGACCCAACGTGCCCGAATATCTCTCATGCCTAGGTCCCAGAGCTCCAGAGGCAGCGTTTTACTTTTTGAAAGAACAAATTGTGGCCAAGTTCTTTCTTAGATGGTGCTGAGATTTGTCGTTGGCAATACCATCAAATCAGTCTCCTGCTTTCTGAAGCAAACAGCATGAACTGCTTCTCTTTCAGATACTATGGAGGCAGCTTAAGTGTCCCCCTTTAACTTTTTTTCTCCAGACTGAAGACCCCAATTCCTTCACTTCTCCATGTCAGTGGTTTCCACACATTTTTTTTTTGATCGAAATCTTGCATTGAAATAAAAGGTGGAATCAGTGTTTAATTGGTGTATAGTTATTTTATAAGTTTACATTTATAATATGTCCTTATTGTAAGGTCGGTTAAGGACAGTAATGGGACTACACATTAAAAACTAAGAAAAAATTGAAATGGAGGCTTATAGACTTTTGCTCTAAAATTGCATCAGCATCCAGTTATTGTCTGTGCAGAGGAGATCCTGAGTTGCAAATAGTGTTAGTTTTTTTTAAAGCAATTGTCCTTTCAATCTAAGGATTCTCTTTAATTCAATTGGGGCACATGATTGAAAGAGAATTAACAGAGCATTTTTGTTTCCAAATTTCACTGCCAATAATATCTATCAATTGCTTACTTTCCTTGTAATGGCTAATAAGTCATATGGAAAGCTCACAGAATGTACCAAAGCTATCTTTCACATTTTGTCACTATGACTCGATAGGTCATGGTTGTCTTTTCTTTTTTTGCAATTCATTATTATATATGTGTATATGTATATACATATCATGACAAAGGCATGCACTGAACAAACATTTTGGAGCCTTACTTGACATTCATTTGAATGTGGCATACTTGTATTTGACTCTTGAGAAAAAGTAATGTACTTATAATTGAGATCCTGAGTGAGTTTTATCCTCTTTATAATTTTCTGCATTTTCAGGATATTTTGCAGTAAGCATATCAACTTTTGGAAATTGCATTTTTCTGATTTTTAATTCTCATTTTGCATGTCTCCCTACTCTAATATGTAAACATAATTGCATAGCAAGAAATTACAGAGATATCACTAATATAAGTGCAGAGTGAGCATCTGGGAATGTTTTTTCCTACTACGCATTAGGTAGTATATTTTGCATCTTCTAATTTTTATTTAATGTGGTAAAATTAAAGAATTACTACTGAACATAGACATTTTATTCAGGACTGCATTAAAAATCTGATGCAAAGCTGCAGCATTTCTGATAATATCTGCAGATACTTAAAAGATATAATGGGATGTGAAGAAAAGATGATGTGAGGAAAATCTTCATTCCTAGTACTACATAGTGATCAGGTAACCTGACCATACAACTTAATAGAATGAAGGTCCACGATGGGTCTAGTCTCGATACTGTGTTTGAATATTTTTATTATAGTTTTAAAATATGACTTAAAGTAAAATTCAAGTTAAGCATTTGTAAAACTCCCAAATAGATTACTCCCTATAACCTATTTTGAAATCCCATGATCTATCCATATAGTTTAAGGTACCTATTCCATCCAGTAGCCTAAATTATATTATATACTTCTAGATATAATTTTAGGTTATGGAGGATAATAGTTTGCTAGGGCTTCCATAGCAAAGTACCACAGACTGGGTGGCTTAAACAACAGGAACTGATTCTTCACAGTTCTGGAGTCTAGGAAGAGTAAGGTGTCAGTGGGTAGGTTTCTCCAGAGGCCTCTCTCCTTGACTTGTAGATGGCCTCCTTCTCCCCACATCTTCATAAGGTCTTCCCTCTGTCCATGTGTCTGTATCCAAATTTCCCCTTCTGATAAGGACGTCATCTTATTGAATTGGGAGCCTCCCCACACCATGATCTCACTTTACTTAATGACCTCTTTATCTCTAAATACAGTCACAGTCTGAGGTACTGAGATTTAGAGCCTCATCATATGAATTTTCTGGGGGGACACATATTGGGGAGCTTTCTTGATATTCTATGTATTTGTTAAAGAAACTTGTTCCCTTCACAGAAAGCCATACCCAATGTTCCAATTTTTATTTAGTTACGTGTTTATGTATAGACACGTTTGTAGAAGTAAAAGGCACATGTGTTTATGCATCACTTACTCTGCACTCATATAAAATTTTTAAATGTCTCTAAAGAATCCTGTGACATTTTAAGGGAAAAAAACTGTTTTGGGGGTTCTGGAATGACTTCACCTTTGGCTATTTGCAATTATCACACGGACTTGTGTAAACCAACCAGTATCAAGTTAAAAGAAAATCAGATCAATGGTTAGAAAAATCAAAACAGATGCTCATTAGATTCGTCTAAGTCAGAATTAACTCCACCTTTCAAATTTTGTGGGAATTGTGTTTAACATCTGCAGAACAAAGCAAATACATTTAATTTGCCACAGCCTCGAGTTTATAGTTCAAATTTGGCCTCTCTGATCTGTTATATTTGTGCTAAAAAGCTGAGGAAGTAAGTTATAAAAGTGGAGAAACTGGAAATATTAATTTTTCTAGTCCAAGATAATCATTCTCCTTAGCTTTCACTTTGTATAACTCGGGGAAGTTTTTGGTATTAGAAAGGAATACTCCATTCTCAACTTACAAACCAGCTATGTTCCAAAAATTCATTTGTAAGTCAGTTATTAAGCACTCTGAAGACATTTTCCCATAGACACAATGTTATTTATGATGATTATACTCCTAGGTCAACCCATAAAATCCAGCTTAACTCTCATCACCCGAAGTATGGTATTGATAGTAGACTGCTCTGAGACCGCCTTACCAACTAAAATATTGCCTTGGTGGAAAAAGAAATAGTGTCATGAGGATAATATATATTTTAAAATCTATCAGTGTGCTTTTCTTGTCTGCATTTTTCTCTGATTTGCCAGAGGCATCCGTTGGTGTCAGGGGGGTTAGGGCTTGTTACCGCAGGAATGCGAAGAGTCTGTATTCAGCTTTCGACAAACTGGAATCGAAGTTTTGAGACTATAGGCTTGGAATCTAGAATTTATCGACAGAGAAAGGGTTTTTTAGTTTCTTAACCACTCATTACAGAGCCCCATGTCTACAAAGAGTTAGATCGTGAAGGCGCTACAACCAAGACTGGGGAGAGCCCAGAGTACCTCCCATGGCAGGAAGGATGGAGCAGCACAGAGGAGGAGAGACAGGCAGGACCAGAAAAGACAGACGGGGCGGGGTAGCGAGTCGTCAGCCCAGGATGTTAAAGACCGAGGAGGGATTTAGATGGATTAAAGGAAAAGCTGAAGAAGGTAGGCTGTTGCCTTCCAGGTGCCATTTTGAACTCTGGCAGGGAGACAGCCGCGCAGGGCGGCCAGCAGCTCTGTCCTTGATCAGGTCCAACCCAGCGGGGAGTGCAGACCTCGTGCTCACCAGCGTGCCCTCAACATACTCCCCGGGGTGTGTCCCCGCCGGGACGTGCCCAGAAACTCGGCTGTGGAAAGCGGTGCAAGCCTAGGGGCTAGACACAGATCCGAGGCCCCTGGAAGACACCCCCCCCCCGTGACTGCCACTTCACAAATATATGAGGTTCATTTCTTTCTATTGCACCCCGCAGAGTGCAGGGAGCGACTCATTTGGGGAACTAGAGTAGGTATATGAAGTACAGGAGATTTATTTCTTTCCGTATCTTTGTATGTTTCATTAATATAGAAATCATTTATCATTGTAAAAGCCCTACTGTGTGCTTCACCTCAATTACTCTTTAGAAGAGTCTTAGGATAATATATATTATGCCTTTCCAACCGAGGAAGTAGGAGCAATTGTGCCCCAAATTTCACAGCTTCAGAGGGAGAGTGCTGGCATTTGAATCAAGATGAGTGATGCTCTGAAATGTATCTATGAATTCTCTGAAAAAGCATACATTTGGAGTATCTAGATCACTTATTCCCTTTATCTCCTTTAATCTGGGTAAGGGTAAAGGGTAGCCAGGTGGTGAAGGGATGAAGGTTAAGATCTATAGAGTGAAGACTGAGGCCAAGGCCTCAAGCTGATACAATTTCCCAGTGATGTTTCTTGGTTCTAGGCCATTTTCTAAGATATCGTCGTTGTTCCTTCAGGGATTCATGCATCCATGTTTTGTTTCCATTGCTACCACCTGACCAAGACCTCTCTGTTCTGTTATTCCTTACATTCTTAAACTCCTTTTCCTTAATGGGCTTTTGCAGTATGGCAGTGTCCTGAAGGTAGTATAATGTCACAGGACAATTTGATGTATCTTCCTGGAGATTCAGTTTTACTCAATGATAATCGAGCCATTTTTTTAAGAAAAAGATTTATTTATTTTAGACAGAGAGAGAGTGGGGAGGAGCAGAGGGAGTGAGAATCTTTAAGCAGACTCCCCACTGAGCACAGACCACCCTGAGATCCTGACCTGAGTTGAATCCATGTCGGCTACTTAACCCACTGAGCTATTCACGTGCCCACCATTTTTTAAAATATTACCCGAAAAGCAGCTATATAAAGGGTGGATGGGTAAGGAAGCAAGCATGGTATGAAATTTTAAGGTATAGTGTAAGACTGCTAGTGAAAGATGCTTTGGGTACAACCCTAGACCCTGGGGGTATATGCTTAATTAACTATGCTGTTTCAGATAGTGTATTTTGGATGGAAAATTTAGAGAATCAGAGTGCTAAAGGAAACATTTTTGAGGTTTCCTTAGAGGCTTTTTTGCTAAGAATAGTAGACAAGTCAGACTTTCTCCAGAAAAGTAAGTAGGACAGGGATTTACCCCGGGAAACCAAAATATAGAGGGAGGGTGGCAAAAGAAAAAAAAATTTAAACAATAATTTTAAAAGCTTAGCACTTACTTAACCAAGAATAATTAGCTAAAATAGGAAGCTACCAGATGGCTCAGACTTGTTATTAAAACCCACCTGAGAGCTACATTATAAACTGGGTTGCTTGTTTGAGGGAACTTTGCCCTCATGTCAGCTGCCCTGCTCCAACTTTAGAATTGCCTGTGAGGACCCCGCTACCCTGATCCCTCTAGTCTCAGCCCCCATCCTTTCTTCTCCTCTTCACCCACCCCGGATCTGGTTTGCTTGAAAAGGTTTATGCAGAGGCTACACATAGGACTTATATACACAAGAGTTAAGTCATTCAGCTGTCACATACATGGTGCTTTTCTTGGTTATTTCTAGATGGAAAGGGAAAATGGTCTGAGGAAGTTAGAGTCGGGGGAGGGTGGTGTATAAAATGGAGGTATTGGTGATAATACTTTAATAAGTGGGGTGGTGGTTGGAGGATAACAAGAATAAAGTGGCTTTGTGGGGGTTTACCCCACCCCTTCCTTACTCTGCTCCCTTCTCCTTGGCAGCAGTCCAGTCCCAACAGAATGGAAGCAGATGCCTACAGATGATCCTTCCCCTGGACAGCCATGATGGGAGAATTATGTGAAGTGTCATAAGGTAGGATTGCTTGTAACTAGACATACTATTGGCTCTTCCTTCAACTCTTACAGGGCCTGGAACCCAGATTCTGAAGAATCAAATGACTGCACAGTGGCAGATATTCTGATTTGCATATAATGCTTGTTGCTGATTAATATACAAAAGGAAAAACACCCCAAACCCGTTCATGAGGCATTTTGTTTACCAACTCTTAAGTATTCTTAGAGCTAGGTGACACAGTGGTGTTTAATACTTGTTTGTTTCTGTCCTTAAAACCTTTTTCTCCCTTTGGCACCCAAAATGCCAGGTTGGGAAACCCATTTCATCCTAGACTTTATGTTAATTAGGTTAGATAAGCATTTACAGTGTTTTGCAGAGTCCCTAGCGCATGGGAAGTACTCAGTGCATTTAGTTTTTGTGTTGTCTGTATTTTTATATTTGTTTATTATGATGTTTTGACATCTTAAAAATCCCTTTTGGCTGGGAAGAGATTACCTTCCCTGCTTTGACCAGTTCTTAGATATAGCAAAGCTTCCCCCCCCCCCCCCCGCATGTCTTTGATATGCACAGTAACTAATCCAGAGCCACACTTCCTTTCTCTGGCCCAGGGACCCTAGAAGGTGATATTCCTCTGCTTTTCTCATCCCAGGGCCAGGTATCAGACAACTGGAGACCTCTGTATAGCAGCTGCCCCAAACCCAATAAAATTAGCCAGATAGCCAATTCTAACCTACCTTGCTGTGCCTTGCCTTTCCAGCTGAAATGCAAATAAAGGCGTGGCCTTCGTGCTCCCCATACTCTCTCCAGTCTTCTGCCTCCTGGTGTCTTTTCCACGTGGTCTGGAGTACCATGCTCTGCCTTCTGCTGCTAGGACCTGTGAGTACAATACATTTTGTTGCCCTGTGCCTCTCATCTGTCTCCTCTTGTGGCTGCACCTGACTGACCATCTCATAAGAATGCAAAACAGTTGGTATTTGAGTAAATGCTTAATTCATGATAAGTACTGTTGTTGTAATTATATGGTCATTAAAATCTTCCTATATTCATCAAATACCTGGAAGCCCCGGATATTGTAAGTGCTAGAATAATAACACATATTTTATTCTAGTCCCAAGAAATCTCTGTTCCTTTTTACATGGCATTTTCTTCTGATGCTTTGGCTACCAACCATTGTTACAATGAAGATATAACTAGTTAACAAGCCCAACAATATGAGAGCTACGGTGGAAAGTCATGTAGTGTCCTTTAACTGCTTACCAAATTCTGAAATTTTGTTTAATCAAAATTTTGCAAAATTTGACCTCAATGTGTTGTGGATAGAAAATGAATTCCAAGGAGGATAAAATTGACTTCAACAAAAGTGTGTATTAACTTGTTATTGTCAGCACAATGAACTTCTCACTTGTGACTGAGAAGTCAGGCAAAACCATGAAGGATACCAAGATTTCTGTTAGATACCATTTTAGCATCCGTAAGACTTGTGTAGACCTGGTAGACTGGAAATGAATTCAAAGGGTTTTAGAGTTGGAACTTAAAGGGGTGCCCAGGCCAATCAAAGGGCCAGTGTGGGTAGTTCATGTCAGACTTGTGACATGAATAAGGATAAGGACCACATTAAAGGTGAAGGCAGGAGAGCCAGGAAACTAGTACTTCTTTAAGTTATGTGGTCTCTGTTATAGGCTAGAAGTGGGCTCAGTGTGTTCCCATAAAGTTGCCGACAAGAGCCCAGGCCAAGTCTTTGGTGAAGTGAACTCAGTTAGTCAAGGAGGTTTCTTAGTGGTATATTTAGCATTAATTATAGATGATTAAGCAAATCAAGCACAGAGCATTAATACCTTTTAAAATAAATAATTTGGTATACATATTATTTTATTTTGGAAGATTTAAGAATATTTTGGCCTATTCAATAACAGGTTAACCTTATAATTCCAATTTAAAATGTATACACCCATAATTGATTAGATTTGTTCTTTTAAGTTAAATCTTACCAAGTTTATTTAGAGTGTTGGAAGACCTAAGAAAACATAAAATCCATCATATCTGTAAATTTAATTTATTAGAGTGTTAAGATTCTGGAATTACTCAGAAAATTATTGTCATAATAGCAGTACTTAAAAAAATAAAATACATTAAATGCACTAATGCATTTGAAATTATTTGAAAGTATTTAATAATTTAGCAAAGTTTGTAGATGAAATAACAAATTCTAAATATTTTTTAAGAAATTGTTAAAAGGGGCACCTGGGTGGCTCAGTTGGTTAAGCAACTGCCTTCGGCTCAGATCATGATCCCAGAGACCCGGGATCGAGTCCCACATTGGGCTCCCTGCTTAGCGGGAAGCCTGCTTCTCCCTCTCACTCCCGCTGCTTGTGTTTCCTCTCTGGCTGTGTTTCTCTCTGTCAAATAAATAAAATCTTTAAAAAAAAAGAAAAAGAAAAGAAATTGCTAAAAGGTTTTAGGCTATAAAATAAGATTTCCAAGGTAAATGTAAAAGCCGTAGGTTTTTAAGGTTGTAACTTCAATAAATTGAAAGTTTTTTTAAAAAAATTAAGTGAATTTATAATTTTTTCTGCCCCATAAAACACTTCAGAGCTTAAAAAAGTCACATTCATGCAATTACATACATTGAAATGCTAGCAAATTGGTTTTGCTGGAATGAAGAAGATAGTTAGGTGAATTTAAAGAATACAAGAGGGGCACCTGGATGGCTCAGTTGATTAAGCGTCAGACTATTGATTTTGCTAAGGTCTTGATCTCAGCATCATGAGTTCAAGCCCTGTGGTGGGCTCTGCGTGTGAAGCCTACTTAACAAAACAAAGCAAAACACAAGTAATGCATCGGGACAGTAAGTGGTGGTTTCAGATCAAGTTGTCTCCTGTATTGGTATAAGGGGATGTATTATGGAGAATCTCTCCATTTATTAGTCAAATTCCAACAACAAAGTGCCACTTTAAATCTTAACAACTCGCAAAATGATGGTGATGCCCTGTAGTTGGGGACGAAATACTGCTAATGGCAAATGTGAACTGGTATATCCTTTCTAAAATAATGTGACAAAGCATTTCAGGAACCACAGATTGTTCATAGTTTGTATATCTGACCCAAATTGCACTTCTTGACATTTATCCTAAGGAAATACTACAAGGAAAGGGAAATTTGTATACATTAAGACATTAATTATAGAATTATGTATAGTATAAAAATTAGAAATATTCCAAACATTAATGAGAGTCAGTGAGCAAATTATATTGGAAACATACAGAATACCATAAAATCATTAAAATGAAAATTAAAAAGACTCTGAAGGAACCTGGGGAAATGTCTATGATATAGGAAAAGGGGAAAATTCAGAAAACATAACTCTGCTAGGATTTTATATATATGATCAGGTGTTGCAGGAGAATATGGGAAAAATGGGTGAGTTTGCCTTTTAAAAGTGTTTTGTATTGTTACAGGACATATACAATAAAAACTTTTCCAGGCCATACTTTCTAATCCATTCTTTGTTAGCATCCTATTATGGATCTACTATATATGAATTCATCTACATTTAATTCAGGATTCTAGGAATTTACAAGTAATTTTATCCTGAAAAATTTGTTAACTCGTACAGCTATAATATTTACTGGAATAGGCATCTGTTGCCGTTGTGCCTCATACCATCTTTTTTCTCTGGTAACAAAATGCCCACTGTGGTTCAGAGAACAGCCCTACCCCCACTGGATCCAACCTTGCTGGTATTGCCAATCAAAATGTCTGACCCTCCTTGGCCAGTCAGAAAACATCTTTAGTGTCTGCTCCCTACAGCCAAAAAATTACGCTCGTTCTTGCTGATTCAGAAATTTGGTTTTTCAACTTCTATTTCATTTTCGGAGTTATTCTGTATCCTTCCAAAAATTTCTATCTTTGCTTATGTTAGATTTCCTCCATTGGTACATTTAGGTGTTCCATTTTTTCCAGAACCAGCTCCAGTATCCTCCAGGCTATTCCTACAGAAACTGTCAATGTGAGTGTCCTAATAGAGTTGGGAAAATTAGCAACTAGACATTGCTCCAACTCTCCCAAGCAGTGACTGCTGTTCTAAATATCAGGAGACTATTGCCTAGTATGAGGTGTGCTTCTTTTGCCAAAAAGACTGTATTCATGGTCAGATATATGGGCTGAATTCAGATCCTGTCCCTGCAACTTACTGTATGTGTGACCTTTGGAAAGTTACTTAGTTTCTCTCCCCTATTTGTTGCAAGGCTGTGGTTGCAAATATAGGAGAAGACACGTAGAAAGCTGGGAACAGGATCTGGTACATAGTAAGGATACATAGCTAATAACATATGAGCTCTTGTTATTTAAATAAAAGTTGCTTTAGGGGTGCTTGAGTGGCTCAGTTGGTTAAGTGACTGACTCTTGATTTCAGTTCAGGTCATGATCTGGGGTGGTGGGGATGGAGCCTGCATTGGGCTCCGTACTCAGCAGGGGTTCTGCTTGAGATTCTCTTCCTCTCCCTTCTTCCTCACCCTGCTTCCAGGCACCCACACTCTTTCAAAATAAATAAATCTTTTTTTTTTAAAGTTGCTTTAATTTGCAGTTTTTAAGAAATGAAGTAGTTTAGACCCTCTTCTGATGACTCATTAGAAAAATAAGGTGTAAGCCAATTTGACATATTAATTATTATATTTGTGGTATCTTGTCTTTACTGTTATATTAAATACTCTTTTAAGAGCAAGTTCTCAATGGAGTTGAAGACACATGGGCCCAACAGTATTTTGCACAGGTATTAGTCATTCAGTAATATTTACTAAATGAATTAGTTCAAATGCATGCTTTAGTACTCATTATGTACTAAGCATAGTGCTAGGGATGGAAGACGCAGAGGAGCAGAGCATGGTCCCTGTTGACAAGGAGCTTCCAGTTTAGTGAGGAAGAATGTTCACATATTCTGTAGTAACACAAGTTACACTCTGGCAAGTGCCGGCTAGGAGTTTTGTTTACTCATTCTTTCATCCCAAGCAATCATTCGGCAAGTGATTGTTTACTGCTGACTTGGTACCCTGCAGGATGCTAGGAATGGAGATATATTAGTGAACAAGAGGGATGTGGTCCTGGCAAGTTCTATGGGATTGCAGATAAGAGAGTCCTCAATTCTGACTTTGATGTTGGAGAAGGGTTCTCATGGGAGGGAGCACTGATAAGTAGGATTTCTGCCAGCAGAAGTAAGGTGGAAAGTACACTTCAAGGAGGGAGAACAGTCCCACACGCTGTGAGATTATATGGCATCTTTGAGAAACCGTTAACAGCTGGGTATTCCTAGGGATCAGGATACTTGCAAAGAGCTTCTGTGAGGTTCTTAAAGTTCAAAAGACTGCTTTTTCATCTTTGTGGTCTACAAGCCCAACATATAAAAAGGTTCAATATATTTGTTGAGTAAATGGTTGAAATAGGGGAATGGAAGTAGGATTAGGTTTAAAAAAAAAAAATGAGACGCCAATAATAAAGTTCTGAGAGTGTGATCTCAAGAACTTGGATTTATCCTGAAGTCCTGGAAGGTTATCAGTGTTTCAAGTAGGGGAGTGAAACAATCAGGTGAATGAAAATAGAGAGAAGCAGACAAATCCATGATGTTAACACAAACCAAAACATTGGAGCTGTTGAAAAACAGAAGTAAGCCATTCTGCAAAACATGTGGGTAGTATGTGTTGTACACTGACAATGTTAAAGTGGAGACTAGCCATCTGTTGGGGGCGTGGTATGGTAGATTTTCTCACTCCATTGAGTAAGAGTTTGGATCAGATGGCTTTCCTATACCCCCGTAAGAAAGACTTCAGTTAGTCTCTGAAGAACTAATTTTTTTCTTAGACCCGCTGGAGATAATCTCATTGTTTTGTTTTGGTACACACCTTCTTCTTTTCAGATCTAATAAAAAAAAGCAGTAATCTTTTTAAAGAGCGGAGTCCTTTAAGAATGGCATAACTAATAAATTCAGGGGAAAGTTTGGATACCAGAACCTTCCCTTGTGTTGTTTTATGTAAATTAGTAGAAATGTCTATAATAATTGGATGCTATATTTGGGCAGTGCAATTGGCTAATTTCTCAAATTACCAGGAAAGAGGATAATTTTGGCTCTAAGGATGATACTTTTGTTTCAGGAGTCTTGGTGGAGGGTTGGCCAGATAGAAGGATTGAGTAATGAGCTGTACTGTGCGTTATTGTTAAGCCTTATTGTACCTCACCTGTGCAGGGCCAAACCTGCAAATTCTGAGGACAAGGTGTCCAGGTGAGTGCTGTTTCAAGTTCCCCTTCTTTCTCTCTCCAGTCCCAACTTTTTCAATTAACAATGAAACATGGAGAGAAAATCCTAAAGAATGCCTCCTCTCAATATACCTGTTCTCTGCCCTAGTAAGAATAGGAATTCCCAGTTTGATGTTGTGGTAGATATTTGCTTTACTTCAAGACACACAATGTTGTAATCTCTCAAAAGAAGTAGAGCTGACAGAAACCACACAGTCCATTAAGAACAGAAGAAGAATGTAGACTAGCACCCTTACTAGAAAAGAAAGGCATCTCATCTAATACTGATGGATTTGTTCACCTCCAGGTTGTAAACATTATCATCAATTCCCTGTTTTAACTTTTCTCTATTTTTTTCTCTGTTTCTCATTTCTCTTGTGTATAAAAATAAACATATGAATGGTAGAAAGGGTAAATAACAATAAAAATGGGTAAATTGCTAACATGGGGGCACCTGGGTGGTTTAGTCTTTGAGCGGCTGCCTTCGGCTCAGGTCATGGTCCTGGAGTCCCGGGATCGAGCTCCGCATTGGGCTTCCTGCTTGTGGGAAGCCTGCTACTCCCTCTCTCACTCCCCCTGCTTGTGTTCCCTCTCTAGTTTCTCTCTGTCAAATGAATAAATAAAGTCTTTAACAAAATGAAACAAAACAAAACAAAACAAAACAAAAAAGTTAAATACAGATAGAAAAACAGTCCCCCCAAAAAACAGTAAATATGAATCTTTTCCTAATTTTTTTAAAGATTTTATTTATTTATTTGACACACACAGAGAGAGAGATCACAAGTAGGCAGAGAGGCAGGCAGAGAGAGAGGAGGAAGCAGGCTCCCTGCTGAGCAGAGAGCCTGATGCAGGCCTCAATCCTGAGATCATGACCTGAGCTGAAGGCAAAGGCTTAACCCTCTGAGCCACCCAGGTGCCCTGAATATTTTCCTAATTCAATTTTATTCTACAATGTTGAATGAGAGTAGACAAATGTGAAACTAGAAACAAATTGTGCTGCTTTTCAGTTTAAATCAAACAAAAAGTGCTCACTTTTTTTTTCCAAGTTAAACTTTCAATTTTGCCAGTATGCATAATATATAGAGAATGTAGCTTTAGAAATTACTGGATCTAGGTAAATTCAGAGGAGCTTTACTGTGTGATTATGAATATAGTTGATCTATATTTCCCTTCAGATCTTTCCCTTGATCTAAAATGATATATTGAGGGAAGGTTTAATCCATGCACTATTGCCTTTTTGGGTAAGATTGCTGTATTTAAATGATCTGTTTGGGTCTGAGTTGGTACTACCAACCAAACTGTTTAACGTCATGATGAAAACCACAAAAGGTAGCAATTCAGGAAGAGAACAGGAGCCCTAGCCCAGAGTAACACTGCAGCGTCCGTTGTGCATTCTTGTTCTAGAGTTAAAGCAGGAGTCAGTACAGTTGACTCCAGAGCCTTGAGTTTTCTTTGCCCCTTCTATGGTCTGTATATCCTGCCCCTTACCCCTTATGCTGCCCAAGGCCTCCCTGCTTCCCCTAAATGGGAGGGGACTCCTCCTGGAGCACTTCCCACAGGAATTTCTGTCCCAGAGAGCATTTACTTCCTACCTCAGCAATGTTCTTGTTCCTGTGGAGTGTTCTGGCTTTGTTCCTCTTAGGCTAAGAGCCTTGCTCCATCACCAAACAACCTGGTAAACTGATGTGACAATGGATATTCATGTGTCATCCTCCCAGGTAGTCATCCTGGCATTTTAACATGTCACTCCTGGAAACTTGTCTTCACTCTGAGGAGTGACTAATGGAGGTGGGGGAAGGGTGCTCAGTATCAGTCACTGCGGGAAGCTACTTGGATCAAAAGCCTCCAGAGAAAATGTTTCTACCTTTCCCCTAGTTTTAGACCTATTATTGCCCAACTGGACTGAAAAGGATGCACCTATCGTGGAAAGTTAATTTTGTTTCATAGATCTTCTGTATATTGGTCTTTCCATAGAGAAATATTGGCCATCAACAATTTTGGCTCTTATGGTGGTGGCTACACCTTACCCTTCTGTCCACCAAAAAAAGGATTTATTGATTACCTTATCAGATCAGACAAGTGTCAGTGTATAGCCACCTTGGTCACTGCTTTTTATTAATAACAAAGGATGGATTTATATTAAGTTTTTAATGAGGTTAAAAAACCCCAGCCTCTGACTACCTATCTTCTGGTTTAGCTCTTCCACTGTAGATGGATTTCACTCTTCCTGATGTTTTATTAAAACTGGTTAGCTTGTATGGCAGCTAATAACTCTAGTTTGTGGGAAGGAATTAAGTGGCTTATGCTGTATTTTGGCAGGAGCACATTTAGAAATGAAAGGAGACTCAAAGCACTCTGATTAATCTAGGTAAATGAGCCTCCTTCCCCAGTGGGGATGCCTTCCATCTTGGTAGACTAATTCCTGATGCCAGAGCCTGATCTTAGGGATTTTTTGT
This sequence comes from Spilogale gracilis, assembly GCA_004023965.1. NCBI lineage: Eukaryota > Metazoa > Chordata > Mammalia > Carnivora > Mephitidae > Spilogale > Spilogale gracilis. The sequence continues at coordinate 116,882 of PITA01003861.1, read as the reverse complement.
CTTTTTTTTTTTTCCCCTCCTCTTTTGTTGTTGTTTTCTTGGAAGAATGAACTAAGCACTACAGTCATGGCAATTTTCCTGTATTGAATTAGGGTTGTGCCTTCGTTTTTTCTGAACTTCCTTTGATCTGGATGTTTTGGCTGCCCTTGGGGCAAGGACTGAGCAGCTGCAGCACCCTGAGCAATATTCTAAGGGATGCTACCTGTCCCTGTGCCACCTTGCTCACTCTTCCTGGGATACAAATGTACATAGCATGGGACCCAGAGCGTTGAGCTGGTTCTGAGAAAAATGACAGAGTCATCATAGAGCAGCACGCTGTGAGTCTGTTCTGAGTGGCATGGTAATTTGGACTGCAGCTGCTCCAGTTATAGCTAAATCTTACCAGATGACATGAGAAAAACTGAATTAAAATAAATAGACTTGAGCCCACGGATCCTTGCTGAGAATAATGGATTACATAAGGGGCACTATTTACAGACTCAAAATGCTAAAATTTCAGCTATGAACGTGGTACTTTCATAGTTGATTTTTGTAGTGAATTCATACTCTGCAAATTCTCATATGAATTATAATAAGTAGAAAGGCCAGTTCCTAAGAGAGCGGCATTGCATATCATATCAGCAGATGTAGGGATTAGCAGAGATTCTGTTTGGGAAATGACTTGGTAGGTTGGACAGCAGACACCAAGGCTTTTATGGATAGGTCATCGGTGTAAATTCAGCACAGCCAGTGGTGGATAAATGTCACTACCCATATGGCTTGAGTCCTTTGGAAGTACATTTCGCTTCTGGCCTTATGAGGCAAGTACATGTTGGCTATGCTGTTCTATGGTACCAAGTTTGGGAGAAATATAAATAGAAAGAGCACCTTCGGTCCTAGGAATCTATGATCTGATTTGAGAATCACATTAACATTATTAGATGTTATCATCACCACTTTACAAGTGAAGAAAATACAGCCCAAAGAGATTAAGCAACATGCCCAAGTTTACGTAGCCACATGGCACAGTCAAACCGAAGGTCCCCAGATGCCTACCTTGGCTCTGGTCCAACTCAAGTTGAGTGCAGTGTTAATTCCCCAACTCTGAACTTTTCAACTTGTGTGTGATCTGAATATATAAAAACCCTAATGCTATTATCAGGAGTCTGTGAATTCTTTGGTGTACCAAATATGCCCGTGGCTTCAAAATATCTTCTATATAGATGCATTATTATTTTTCAAATGTATATAAATGGCATTGTGGTTAGTGAAAATAGAAATTCATTTAAATGTTTCTTAATACCTAGTAGTAGCATCTGATTATGTATTTTCCTAAATAACATACACCAAAAACATAACCACAATTTTGTATTTGTGTGTGTGTGTGTGTGTGTGTGTGTGTGTGTGTGTGTGGTATGTGTTGATGACGGTTTTCTAAGATTAAAAAAAGATCTTCATATGCAAAAATATTGAGAATCAACGATCTAGTATGACAATGCTAGAATTTCAAGTTATGTTATTTTTTGCATCTTATTTGTTCTCTTTGTTGCCCAACTTAAAGGATTATGTACTGCAAGGAGGAGGTTACATTTCTTTTATCTTCTTCCATACAAATGTCCCCAACAATGATGAGTCAGTCATTCCACAAGTGTGAAAGGAACTGGGATAAAGACGGTAAAGAAGTTTCTCCATGCCCTTTGTTAGCAACTAGAAACATCTTCTGAAAAAGGTTGGTGCCAGACAAGAACTCACAGTGTCTCTTGACATTCTCTCATCACCAAGCACCTTCATACCTGGGCACCAAGGGCCACCTTGCAACCTCTGCTCAAAACCAGGAAACAGAGGGGGGCTTGAGAAAGATGCAGACAATCTCTGAAACAGACAAACAAATGGAAACTTAATTGGTAGGGAGATAAATAATTTGTGAACTTGCATTTGTGTGACTTGGTGAGGTTGGTTTTCCCAAATTAAAATTTTGTAACTTGTCCATGGAAAAATAAAAAAAGGCATTAAGAACTCCCCAAGTTCCAAATGTTAGAAGGCCAAAGAGACCTTTCTTCAAAAAGGCATCCATCATTTTGAAGCCAGGAGCTCTCTGTGGTAATTTGGGTGTGTTGTATTGGACAAGGAAGAAACGTGCTACACCCAAAACTCAGCTTAAAACATGCCTGAAAGTGCCCACACATATAACAGGTACCAAGAAAGTCTCCATGGATAAAGATACTTTGTGTCCAAGACTGTTGGGGGAAATAATCACCCTTTCTCGTATTTCTCTTGAGTTGGATATGGCATCTTCTTGATCCAAGTCCATGTGTGAGAGGGGAAAAAAATCCCAACCAGCAGACCCATTACCTTGGCATTAGGGGGTTTAAACCACCTTCCAACCTAGAGCCTCTTTTTATCCAAATATCATTCTAATTTGAGCCTGCTTCCTTGTCTCAACAGTGTTTGACTGGACACTGCCTTTCAGCAAATGATGGAGAGGGGGTTTGTCCCTCTTCTCCTGGCATAAATCTAGAAAACACAAAAAGACTTGGAGTTCATTTGAAAATTTCATATACAAGCACTGTGATCATTTGAAAACATTTCTCATTTGTTTTCCTTCAAGAGCAGGGTTTTGTCTGTCTCGCTCACTGCTAAATCTCCAGCACCTAGAAGATTTGCCAGGCCCTGGCACATAGTAGGCACTCGATAAATATTTGTTGAGTGGATGAGTGAATCCATCTCAGTCACACATCTCTTTTTATGATTATGAGATGAAAAATACAGGCCTGGCAACAATTGTTAGGCTAAGCTGACTTCCACTGGCAACCTCTTCAGCTGAAGAAAGGATAACTAATTGCCACCACTGCTAGACTTATGTCAGTCTTTCATCATGAAAACTGTCATTTTGCCTCGGTGGCCAGGGATCAAATTAGGTAAGATTAACTAATCGAATTATTATTAAGTGAATATTATGTTTCTGATATTGGGCTCTTAAGGGCTCTCACTTTGTTTCTTGTCTTGATGGGCTTGAAGAGACAGTATAGAGGAATTTGAGTGTGGTTCTATACTAAAAGCATTTGCATAGAACTACCGTCTTGTGATTTTTCTTGTATTTAGATATATTAACCAAATCAAAACCATTCCATCAATTATGGATACCTTAATTTGTTCTTACACAGTTTTATATTTTCTAAATTATATCATGGATGTATTTTTCTAATCAGAAAAAAAGAAAGTGAAAACATTAACCACTCTACCTAGGATTTCAAATAGAAAGTGGCATTTAGAAGGTATAACCTAATTCTCTTCTTTTCAGGGTCTGAATAGCATATTCAGCTGTATAGAAGAGAAGTAAAACAACACACTTTGTGAGTGAATGCAAGAAACATGATTATTTTAGCGACTGGCCTGAATTGGCATTTGTAACAGTTGTTCTGATTTCCCAACTTTGCAGGATCTGTGGCTACACTGACCATTCTGGTAAAGAAAAATGTGCTGCATTTCATTGAAATTCCAGGTTATAGAGAAAATGCCTGAGACCAGATCAGGTACAATACCTGACTATAGCAAGTGCATTTCACAGTATGAGTGAAAAGAGTAGGCGTTCTGGAGTTCTTACTTATTACCCTATGGCTCTGTAACTTACTTATTTTAGCTTAAGTTGATGCATCTGAAGAGAGAGAGCATGCTGTTATTTTCCTTCTATCATCCTAAGGATTCAATGTAATAATATACAGGAAGCACCCAGCACAAAACTTGGGGTACTGTAGACACTCACTATTGGTGAGTTCTCCTTGACCTCATAAGCATGTTCTAGTTCCATAGGGGAGATATACTATACCTATGATGCCTCCCTAAGGAGGGCAGGAAATTAGAAAATAGTTATTCTTCATTTAGTAATTTGAAATTAGAAAATAGTTATTCTTCATTTAGTAATTTGAAAACTAGCCTTGAAAGCTGACTAAGGTATTTTGAGGCCTTGTCTCTGTGCATGTGAAAGACATCTTCAATAAAGGTTTAAATGGAATATTAGTTTTTTAAAAATTTTTCTTCAAAATTTACTGTGAACTCAGCTTCTACCTCTACCAGACCGAGGAGGAGATGCATTAGAGAACCTGTTAATCCTGCACCCTCTGTCAGGGAAATAGAAAGGAGGGGGTCAATTCATTTTGTTTCTGATTAGATACATTTACTCCTGCTCTTTAGCCCGCTGACATAATGATAAATGCACAAAATACTCAAATGTTTTAGTAAGCTAAGACCAAAATGTTGAAATAATTTTCTTCCTATTTTAGAGTGAACACAGAGAGAATAAAGGATATTACAGAAATTGGAAGGTGTTGAGTGCCAAAAATATGAGTTCATGAAAGAATCCCATCAAGGGGGCAGATATTTAAAAACAAAAATTTTCAATTTGCAAATGAATTAGAAATGGCGTTTCTCAGTTTCGGCTCCCTTGATGTTTTTAAGTGTGTTGGCACTTGTTTTTGTTCCTCAGAATCTGAACCTCTTCTGTTGAGGGTATAGATGCCTACAATTGAAGCACATGACGTAGCTTCTTTGATGCTCCCACAAGGGACTCTGAATTTTGAGGGCGGGGTGCAAAGATACACAAAAATACAGTTTAGCAATTATTCCTGGGACAGCAGTTGCTGTCATAAGTGTAGTAGTTCCAGCTGAGGCCTTGGTGGGCATCCCAGTGACAGTGGCATACACTGACTATTCACGTGGAACCGTCCATGGCTCTTCATCTTCCTTGGTTCTAGCCTTTCTTTTCCCAACCTTTTGTTCTCCAGCCTTCCTATTGATTATGTCATGTAAAGTATCTTCATAATTTCCTTTTTTGCTTAAGGAAGTCAGAATGTATATCTATTGCTTGCAACCAAGACCTGACTAATACATATTGAGTTTTAAAAAATCACATTTACATTCAGCTTTTTAAGGGTATATGTTTTAAAGGAAAGATACACTTACGCTTAAGTATGGAGAAGATATAAAGGAGAGTAGTGGACAGGTTCAAGTGAAGTTCATCTGTAGAGATTTCCCAGAAGTATGTTTTAATAGGGGTTGGAAAGCCCCGAAGGACATGGATAGGCCTGGAGAGTTTGGGAAGACAGGGTAGGAGGTAGGCTTGTCAGTTTTATCCAGTTTGGTTCTGGTTCATGAAGCCATGAACATTCTTTTTTTTTTTTTTTTTTTTTTTTTTTTGGTAAGATTTTATTTATTTATTTGTCAGAGAGAAGAGAGAGGCAGGCAGAGGGAGAAGCAGGCTCCCCAGTAACCAAGGCACTTGATATGGGACAAGATCCCAGGGTCCTGAGCCAAAGGCAGACGATTAACCGACTGAGCCCACCCAGGCATCTCAGGCATGAACATTCTTTAAAAAGAGCAAATCTTTTAAAAGAGAATGAGAGGTGCTGAGTATCCTCAAAAAGAGACCTGCAGTCCAACCTGTTGGGTGCCATTTACTATCCAACTCTGCCTGTAATCACTCACCAGCTGCCACTCAATTTCAAACCTCTCATTTCTGTGAGACACAGCAGTGAGGGCGGAAGTTGGCCAACGCAAAGAAACACCTGGAGCCCAACGACATCTTTTTTCAATTATGTTTTTGACTTGGACAGGGAGTGGAAATTCCACTGAGGGCCCAGCAGGTGATCTCCTCTGGGCTATGGACAAAGGCCACATGCTCATGCTACTAGTTAAGCTACCTGTTTTTGTGTTCCAGCCAAACATAACATGCTACCTATCTGAGTTGAAGACAGTGAGTCATGCAGCCTCAGAAACTCACTTTCGTGAGAGGATGTGTATCTGTGCCTGTGTGTGTAATCTGTTCATGACCACAAGATACCATTACTGGCTTTCTGGAAGGTAATTAGACATCATGTCCCTAAGGGTGTGGGAGAATCCCTCAAAACTGCTGGGAGAAATCATCATGTATGAGGGTTTGTTGTGCCACCAAGGAGTGAGACTTCTGTAGCCACTGAAGATTGGACCCTCTTGGCCTCTTAAACAGTGGGGTACATTTGGCCATCTGGAGAGCTCTAGGCTTACTTCCTCCTTGCATTTGTTTTCTGGTCCTCGGCAACAGTCAATACTTTGAGTCCAGGTGGTTAGGACTGGGAACAAAGAATTTCTGTTTGAATCTTAAGATTTTTAAGATAAAGAAATGGCAACTTCAGGTGGTGACAGGGCATGCGATTGCTGTTGAAAGTCAACAGGAAACGTTAAGAGCATACACTAGAGTCTTAGCTTTCCTGGTGCTCTCAGTGCATATTCTGTTAATGGGCAGGTGAAAACTTTGATGTCAGGGTGTTCAGGAGTATGTAAGCATACAATAGGCTGTGTGCTTAAGAAATTGGTTAGTTCCTTTACTCTGTGTTAACTTTTTGTAACTTTTTACTTTGTTATAATTACAAAAATATTGAAAAGTTACAAGCAATAAGACAAAGAACTATATGCCCTTTATCCAAATTTACTGATTATTTATAGTTTAACCTATTTAGCTTATCATTCTCTGTGTCTGTATCCAGGCATACATACATGTACACATAAATAAATAGATAGATAGATAGATAGATAGATAGATAGATAGATAGATAAATATATCTACATATATATATATATATGTAAACCTTGGTATAATTATCAGTTAAGAAAATTAACATTAACATTAATACTTAAACCTGAACTACTATCTATATGCCAAGATTTTTATTATCACAATAATATCCTTTATAGGATTTTTTTCTCTACTATACAGAATCCAATCTAGGATTATCTACAGCATCTAGTGGTTTTGTCTCTGTAGTCTCCTTTAATCTGTAATAGTTCTTCAGCCTTTCTTTGTCTCTCCTGACCTTGATGTATTTGAAGAATATCTATATTACTCTTAAAAGTATGGTGCCCCTACTTTTGTCCTCTTAACTACTCTAATTCTTCTCATTGCTAAGTTCCTGCTACATATTTCAACCATTGACCCTTTGGCTCCCTTATCTCTATTAATCTTTCTGTTTTCCTATTTCTTCCTTCTTTCCATCCTTAGTGAGATTTTCTGTACTCTTTGTAGCAAGAGAAGAAAGTGTTCCTATCAGGATTTTGAAATATAATAGCAGGTTCCAAAGACCATCCATGTGCTTACTTGGACTTAATTGTCTTGTTCTCTTCCTTTAATTGATCAAATGATTTAATAAGGTAGCTCTTTCTTTAAAGTACAGAAATTTATCTATCAAGAAAACCTAACACAGTGTGTATAGCACCCCAGCTTTCTCTTTGAAAATTAGGCCCATTTGTAGAGATTTCAGCAATTAGACACGATAGAGATGCATATTCCAAAAAATTATTTAGGATCTGAATTCAACTGGGATAAGCTCCTAAATATCAGGTAAATGCAACTACGCAGATGTCCTCATCTTCTTACATCTTTACATCAAATAAATTAGGCAAGGCTCTCAGCTTAGTTGCCGTAAGTTTTCTCCTTAAGCACTTTCTCTTTTTTGGAAGTATTTGAAAGAAGGGGCAGCTCTGTCTCACTGGGGTCCAAATGATCAGTGCTTGGCATTCCTTAACCTCACTCCATGATCTTTTCTTGAGAATAGTGGTAAGTCTGGCAATTGGTTCCTGGCAATATGCAAGATTCAACTTACTACACCTAGGTCAGAAAACAGGAGAATCATACATAGAAATAAACTCTTAATAATCACTCCTGTTTTTATGAAATCTGAATGAAGCCATGGTGGTCAGAGTCAAATGGAAAACTCTTCAGCATTTACTGCGATCTCTGTGAGAATGAGACTCAGAGTTTGAATAAGGAGTCCTAATTCACACCTAAGACCCAAGCTTCCTGGGCTGTCTGAACAAGTTATTTTTTTCCCTTAATTTCTTCCTTTGCAAAATGGAAATAATTGTATCACTGAAATAACTCTGTGAAACTACTAGAAAAATGGTAGCAAAGACCCAAGCACAGCATTTATAAGTATTCAATAAGGCCCGTGATCATTTATGAGATGTATGTGAGCCCCTGTTTCACACAAAGGGCAGCTTACTGACAGAAAATGTTCACCTCCCTTTACTTAAAGACACTTCTGAAAAAGATGATGATGGATGATGCTTCTAGGGCTGTGTTGTCAAACAACCTGGATTAAGCAGACTGGCATTGTGATGAAACTGACATTTGTGGTGGCTTATAAAAAGATGAGAGTCACCTGTGAGCACTCTTTTTTTTTTAAAAAAAAATAAAGATTTTATTTATTTATTTGACAGAGAGAAACACAGCTAGAGAGGGAACCCAAGCAGAGGGACTGAGAGAGGGAGAAGCAGGCTTCCCGCCTAGGAGGAAGCCCGATGTGGGGCTCTATCCCAGGTCTCCAGGATCATGCCCTGAGCCGAAAGCAGTCGCCTAACCAACTGAGCCACCCTGGCGTCCCCACCTGCGAGCACTCTTAAAACATAGTGGGGACTTTTCTGGGCTTGATATGTGTTGCCTCCTTTCCACATCCCACAAATGCAGTGCTTATGGTGGGAGGACACACATAGGCATGCATGTCGCACACATACACCTCCCCTACATGCAGTGTACCAATCATTGCCTTTCATTCAGTCCCTCATTGCTTCTCCTTCCCACTATCCCACCCCACCCCCACAAGCCAGCCCTCTTTTTATTTTTCCAGCCCTCTTTAGTAACAAGCCTGTGTAGATCTTCCCACCATTCCCTCTCTCTCTCTCTCTTCCCCCCTGCCACACACACACTCTCACATACATAAACACATCCAGCTCTGCTCTTACTCCCCGGAGTCTTCTTCTAGGTGACAGCTACTTATAGTGCTGAACTAATATGCCTGATGAGATCGTGAACAATAACAGCTGTATATGTTTCCCTTTTGCCTTATTTCAACAAAAACTTCTTGCTGTGAGTGCCTTATAGCATCCTGGAAGAACCAGTAAAGAATAATTGTCAGCTGAAACTTTTTTTGCCTTTAAGTCACACTGTTTAGGTTGGTAGTCCTTAGGGGGAAAGCTCTGGGTCACTGCATTTGTTTGCTAATAAAGGAAACATTTTGATTAAATGCAGTTCCTGAAATAGAGCATCAAGTGCCACCATTCTTGGTGAAGAAGTTGGAATTCAAGGCCAAAACAATGGAGGGTAATAATGACTCACTTTGTTGTTGAGCTCCCAAGCCTGGAAGTTTGTAGAAGATGCTCTGTTACTCATCTAGGATAATGTTCATGTCTTACAAAAGTAAAAGTCCCTACTAGGCCAGACAACAGTGTCAGTAAGAGTCTCCATTAGGTCAGAATGAATTGTTCTTTTGATACTGTTAAAAAAAATGATAAAGTAAAATAGCCAATTTGAACATTGAGGGTTTTTGTTATTTTGTTTTTTGTTTGTTGTCTTAGAATTCCTATATATAATGACCAAAAAAGTGTTTGATTTTTAGGCTTAGAAAGTAGAGATTTCTTCATTCATTAATCTTTCTCTGTCACCATTCTCTTTCCTTAGTATTTCACATTTCCATTCTCATTTTTGCTCATATGTATTTTCCTTGTATTCTTGTTCCCCTCTTTAAAGCTTCCTGAATTCCTTTCTTTCCTTTTCCACATTCATCCTTTTCCCTTTTTAAGAATGCTTGCCACCTTTATCCCGGATTTCAACTTTTTTAAATCTTGCATTACTTCTCATCTTCTTCTCATCTAACTTAAATGCATTTTACAAACCTACAAAGAGCGAGTCATACTCTTCTCAGCCTTATTATAACAAGTTGTCAGTGAGTCAGGAAATGGAACATTCAGCTATGTGTTGGCATGAGCTTTCGCTTAGCACCAGCCACTTTGGGCTCATCACTGAATGCATTTTTCTAAATAAAGTTGACCTGTTCAGCACACTGGCCATGAAGGATATTTCTGATTCACACCATGGTTACCTCCCTGCCTTTGTGCAACCATGTACAGACTCCTTATCCACACACAAGTATTTATTCTTACAAATGGGATTTGATATATCCTTTAATTTGTAGTTTGCCTTCAAGGAATATAGTTGCAGTACTTTTTGATATGCTCCTTCAACTGAATCAGTTTTAATAAAACATAAATTAGTGGATGGGGGCTTAAATTTGCCAATCCAGATAAAGTGTACAGGATCATTGTAATGTGAGCTTTCTAAATAAGAATTTTCTGGAATAAATATGATGCCTTGGGGAAAAGTTGGCAATATCATCAACTAATTAAGGAGAAAGAAACAGTGACACCACCTTTGGAAGGAATCTAAGATGCCATATAATTCCACTTTATTCTTGGGAAGCCTTGATGACTATGACATAGGTGATCCAGATAAAACATTAATTTGAAGACCTTGAGGGAGGGAGAAATTGATTTGTTTCCAGTTCCACAGCATATCGGTAGAGGCATCAGGACTGTTGGAGGCATCAGAACTTGATCTCAGTTCTTGGCAATTTATAGTACAGAAATTTGGACTTTTTTCCCCTCTGAGAAAGATACCTTAAAATTACTATGAAATTTTTATTCTTAAAAAAAAATCTTTATGCAGTCTCAGAGTAGAAGCATCTTTATGGTAGCTCTCTGGCCCCCCCAAACCAAAGTAATCATTGAGATGAACTCAAATGAAGGTATGGTAGAAAATAGAACACTTGGAAATATTTGATCTGACATTGTTATGTTAGCTTATTGATGACATAACCCCCTTTTTTTCTTTCTGGCAACTCATTTTTTAGTAAGCTTAATATATCCTAAACATTTATTGAAAGGAGAATAACAACTTTATTTTGAAGTTGGACAAAAGTTGACTAGCCTGGAAGTTATTAAGTAGTTTTTCTCCTACTTATACAGTGAGCAACCATTTATATAAAGGTAGTGATAATAGGAAGTTTCCTAAGCAAGTGTACAGTATACTATAATTTATGTTCTTTGGTTCATATTTATGCGCTTTTAAAGGTTTGGGGCAAATTTAGGCAGATTAAAGGAGCCTTATGTTGACTCATTAGGACACCGTAACAATTCCATGAGTATTGACAATCACAAATGCAAGAGTAAAAAACAGAATTTAGAGCCAGAAGGGACTCCTTTGTTCATGTGATTGAACCCTTGATCAGGATGCTGAGGCCCAGACAACTCACATGAGTTTTTCTGACTCTGAAACTTGTACTCTTCTCTCTGTTGCCTGGTGAGATGTTACCAAATAAATCAAATTTCCCTAACATTAGGAGGATATTAGTAATTGCTTTTTCAGAGCCGAGCAGTTTTTTCCTCCAGTCTTTCTTAGGAAAAGGACTAACATTTGCTGGCAAATTGTCTAGGACAAGATACAGAGGATATGGCTGTAGAATAAGGGGTATTTCCTGTGTGGAGTTTACTGGCTTAACCAGAAATTGTATCCTTGATTTCCTACTAAGTTGAGAGTTAAATCTTTCCAGAATTTGGCATGTGGGACCAGATAGCTATGAAATGCTTGATATCCGTAAAAATGGACAAGAGGTAGAAATACTGCAGGAAAAAGAGAAATACAAATAACTCAGTGTTTGGCTTTTAAATGTCCTGAATCTCAAAAATCCACAGGATTAGACTTATTTTTCAAGTCCAAAGAAAATCTTTACACCATTCTATTTATAAACACAGTTGGAACCATATGAAATTGCCTGTTTTATAGGCTCAAAAATGGTCAAACATCAGCAATATCTTACAGTTCTACCCAACTGTAGTTTAATAGAGATCTGTAGGTTACAGTTCTACCCAACTGTATGTAATAGAGATCTGTAGGTAACTGGAATGTATCCATACATTTCAGATGACCATGGGTTTTGCATTCCTATTATTCTCCTTTAGAGTTAGTTGGCTGCAGTAAATTAATAATTGATCCTGAAAAAAAGGAGTGGATGAGCCATAATCCTGGTCTGTCCCTTACAGGTGTCCAGACCTGACCCCCACCCCCCATATCTGCATGTTTTTACCCCTACCACTGCATTCATTTCTTCAGGATAATCTCACGATATTGCAAGGAAGCCTGTTGCCTACCTCCGAAGCCCTCTTACTGCTGCTTGTACGCAGCGTGTCTTCCCACATGCCTTGGCTGTCACTTCCCCTCCTTCTTTGCTTTCTCACTGATGTGCTCCTAGAAATGCTCCACTGTCTTTGTTCTACATGCTCCAACACTTCTGCTTAGCTAAATGGTGGCTAATAGCAGTGGGATAGGCTGCCAGCTATTATGAGTACTTTGTGAGGAGTCTATTCTGACCTTTTTATTATATGAAAGCATTAAGCCAGTTATTAAGGGAAGAGAAACTGAAAAGAAACCATATGAAGAAAAAAGTGGCAAAGCAAACCTACTTCTAAATCTGCCGACCTTTAATTATCTCGGAAGCAAGAACTTCTTCATTATGAATGATGGAAGAAAATCAAGTTTGAAGGTTTATCACCTAATGATAACCCTGTGTCAGCATCAATTACAGGTTATCTGGATGATTGTGTGGGGATGTTGATTTCAGGAGCTCAGACCAGACTCTAGTGGTCAAGAAAGGTACTCATAGAATGATACAGAATGGCCGATTCAAACGCGGACTTTGCTAAAGAAGAGCAATACTGTTTGGTCATTCAGGCTTTGGCCTTAAATAGGTGCTGTTTCCTCAGATGGTGCAAGGGCTGGTATGCATTTGAAATGTCTAGATTCTACTTCTTGAGTGCTTTAAAATCCAGTCCCTCCAGGGGCACCTGGGTGGCTCAGTTGGTTAAGCGACTGCCTTCAGCTCAGGTCATGATCCTGGAGACCCGGGATCGAGTCCCACATCGGGCTTCCTGCTCGGCGGGAAGCCTGCTTCTCCCTCTCTCACTCCCCCTGCTTGTGTCCCCTCTCTGGCTGTGTTTCTCTCTGTCAAATAAATAAAATCTTTATAAAAAAATAAAAAAATAAAATAAAATAAAATAAAATCCAGTCCCTCCAAAAGTTAAATTCTAAACTGTGCTCACCTTTATCTCTTTTCCTTTCAGTACACAGTAAAAATTTTATTTAGAAAAATACCAGCCTCGCTTTGGCAAATGATAAGAAGAGCTTTTTTGGACTTTTCAAAATGTGTCTTGCCCCCACCCTTTGAGCCTTCACCCAAAGCACTCACTAAACCAAACCTTATTTGAGCTTTGAAAGTGTCTAATCCATTTAATTATTAATTATTCTTATTATTCCTTAGGGCACGCCTCAGCATTTCAAGATACATTATTATAAACATTATCATTTCCAGGCCAAACACAGGCAAGAAGTCTTAGAAGAACACAATTTTTGCCGACTAAAGATTTTCAGAAAAAATTGGATAAGCTATGCATGAGCATTTAAACTATTGGGGTGCTTAAAATAGAAAGTATAAAAATGTATCACTAGCCCAAATCCTCATCTGACCCAGATCTTTTTATGGTTATGGACCTTGAAGTTTGTCCTCCATTAGTCTGTCAAAGACCCCCATGCTCTATTCAGGATTGATTTCTTGGTTTTTATAAAATACAAGGGTCAGTTTCTCTAAGGAAGTTGCTGTTTATTTGGTAAGCCTTACTAATCCTTTTCCATTATAACAAAAAGACAATATGGCTTATCGAAGAAGTAAAAACAGACTGTTGCTGGATATTTTCACATTCTAACTGGCACTCGGGTCTTATATGTTTTGTTTTTGTGAGATATCTAGGTTTACATGAATAATACACTGAGAGGTTTGGGTGATTTCTCAAACATTATTTTTGGTAGTTACAGAAACCAAACCCAAGAGGAATGTATATGTCTGTGACAATTTAATTACATTTTTATGGGCATTGGAGAGGAAACATCATTAAATCAGTACTTAAACACACTTCGTTAGGGTGAAGCTAAACCATAGTCTGTATGTTTTGAATCAGGTTCTTGTTAAGCTTTTTAACCTTTTTGATACTGTCATTCAAAAATATTTTGTATTCTTTTCTTTTTCTATTTATCTGATTTGACTCCAATCCATTTTGTGGTGTTGGCTGGCTTTTTGGTTTGAGTCAAATTTTCCATACAACCCAAAACTTCTTTGCTCTCACTCTGAGAATGATCCTGAAGTCAGGAATAGAGAGTGGAGGAAGAGCTTGTATTAACCTGCCTGGGAAGCATGTTTGTGACTTTTTTTTTTTTTTGTCTTCTTTTTTTCTCCCCTTCTTTTAATAAAACTAATAACCTGAGGTCTTAACTGAAATAATGGAGATAATGAAAGTGGATATGAAAATGCATGTAGTGCGGCGCCTGGGTGGCTCAGCCAGTTGAGCCTCAGGCTCTTGGTTTCAGCTCAGGTTGTGATCTCTGGGTCCTGGGATCAAGCTCCACGTCCAGCTCCAAGCTAAGTGGAGAGTCTGCTTGGGATTCTCTCCCCTTTCCTTTTCCCTTCCCCCACTGTGTGCATGTGCACGTGCTCGCTCTCTCTCTCCAAAATAAATAAATCTTGAAAAACAAACAAAATCCCAAAACAAAAGAAAATGCACGATAGCCACTAATCACACTGTACTTTCTAGTGACTCACTTGCCCCGTGCTTTTTAATTGACAGAGCAGACATGCTGTGCGTTTGGAGGTGAACTGATACATGCCTGGATTTATGTGGCCCAGAGGCTAAGGCCACCTTTTAACAAGTGGAAGAGCAAAGGGGTCCGCTCTCTTCTGCTGTGATTGGGAATGACATGCTGTTGTGAAGTTCATTCCAGCAGAAAAGTCCATTTCCAAAGGGCAGTTGAGTGTGCAGCAGAATCACAAGTGTCCGTCCTTTGGTACCCTCCACACAGAACTCAAGCAGTTACCCGGAAAGCCAAACCACAGTGTTTCCTACTTGGAGGTCATCCTCAAAGTTGTGGATGGAGAGCCCATGCATTTCTCTTTCTTGCCATAGCTTTGTGTTCCCCCAGACCTCATTTTGCCAGTTTACCCATTTTCCTAAAAAATGTATAATTTGCTTGTGGTTGCTTTCTTGCAGCTTCTTGAGGGTGTGTGAATTCTGTAGACTTACTGCTTCTCCTTTTTTGTTTTAAATGACATATATTTCTCCTTAAAATAGCATTAAATTATGTGATCCCTATATTTTAATTTATTAATGTAGGAGAGGAGTGTGGGAGAGGAATAGAAGGGAATAAAAAAGAAAAAGAGGAAGGGGAGTTGACATTTACTGAGTGAGTGCCATGAGCCAGGCATCCTGCTTGGTATTTTATGAACATCATCTTATAAATAATATAATTAAGATGGGCTTAAATCATGAGGATAATTATCTCCATCCTCTATCTCAGTTTAATTAGTAGATACAGCTCCATGCTTTTGATCCACCTTTGGATGGCATTCTATGGATCAGACTTCTTCTCAAGTCAAAAGAACATGAAATTGTAGCTATCATAAATAAAACCAGTCTTTAAGTTGCTTTGTATACACAAACTTAGCATACTTCATTGTTTATAGAAGCAGTATATCATGGTATATAGCAGGGAGCAAGGCTTGAATTCAAAGTAGAACTTTAATGCTGACTAGATTATGTGAGGTCGTCACCTTTTGACCCTTCTGTTTCTCACCAGTACAATGAAGATAAAAATAGTATTTACTAATGTCTAGGTGGAAGGCATTTTATTATTATTATTAATAATAATACTTATTATTAATTATAATCATCACTATTATTAAGTATCCAACTCAATAGCATAAGCAGATACTGGTTCTTAGAATATAAAACTAAAAATGTACATCCAAGCAAAGGTAAAATCTCACAAATTTTTAACACTCTTTCACATTCTTTCTTTCTTTTCTATTCCCACTGTTAGCTGAAGGCCCAGCACCTCATACCTGCATCAGATGGTGTCTAGCTCTACTCGTGATTTCTGAATTTTATTCACCTGCCTTATCATTCTAAAAATACAGTTTTCACTGTATCAGTCTCTCTACTAAAAATCCATGTGCCATTTCCCTTCCACCTGTTTGTTGAAGCCCATATTCCCCAGTAGACTGGTAAAAGTAAGTCTTAGGATCTAACTCCAGGCTCCAGTTACTCTGCTTCCTGGGTCTCTAGCACAAATGTTCTATTTCATTTGACCTCTAGTTTTCATATGCCAACTACATCCTTCTGTCAGTCTATAGCATACATCCCTATGTTCCCTTGCTTGAAATTCTTTCACCTTTTTTCTTCATCTGCCCAAATTCTATCCATCTTCTAAGGCCTATATCCTTTGTGTTATTCCATGGTAGACTAAATGCTGAGTCTAAGTAGAGTGAGTATGGGCAGGACCTGTGAATATGATAGGAAAACATCCTTGATTAGGCTATTAAAGTAATGGGGGTGTCATTCCTATAATAATGTGACATTACTTAAGCCTCCTTGATAACCTTTGGACCCTTCTGTTTTTTGCTGGCTCAGAGATTTGAAACAAGAGGAATACTTTCCTGCTGGCCTTGGAGAAATGAATTGCCATGTTGTAGAGAGAACCATGTGACAGGAAACTGAGGGTAGCCTGTGGGGTCTAAGAGCAGTCTGCTGCTGATAGCCAGTCAGAAAGAGGACACCTCAGTCCCACAATTGCAAGGAATTAAATTTGGCAAACAACCAGTGAGTTCAGAAGAGGACCTGCACCTCAGATGAGATCACAGTCCCAGCTCATAACCTTGATTTCAGCCTTATGGATCTCTGAGCAGAGGACCCTGCTAAAATGTGCCAGACCCCTGCCACACAGAAGCTTTTTGTAAAATAACAAACTGTGTTAGTTTTAGCCACTACGTTTGTGACAGTTTGCTACAAGTCATAGAAAGCAACTCCAGTGGGTAATTTGAAGGCCTTAGACCATGTTTGTGAGTTCTGATGTTTAGTGTCTGGTAGCACAGATGACTATCTCATTGATTCGTTTGTGTATTTTCCCATGAGTAGCACAGGTATTGTCTCTGTCTAGGAAAACATTGAGAGAAGAAGAGCAACTGTAAGTGTTATCAAATAAAGGATTTATTGTAGGACTCAGACTTCACACAATTATTAGCTGGGAAATTAAAAGTTCAGAAAGCAGAGTTGGAGAATTAGAGAATTATGAGACTCACCAGCTCTGCAGCACTCGCAGGGGTGGACCTCTTTCTTAGTGATACAAAGGGACAAGGAAAACAACTTATTCTTCACCTTGGACCTCTAAAAACCTCACTGAGATAGTGGGCTGATATTTTTTTGAAAGCAACCTATTGAAGTACACTTAAATACAACATTTTAGTGTTTGCTTTGGTGAGTTTTGGCAAATATATACCCTTGGGTAACCACCACCGCAACCAAGATCTAGAACATTACATCACCCTAGATCCCTTGTGCCCCTTTGTAGGTAATAAATTCCTTCCTTGGGTCCAGGTGACTATAATCCTCATTTGGTCACTCTAAATTAGTTTTCCTTGTTTCAGTTTCTCCCACATATGGAAGCACACTATGAATTCTTTGGTAATTGGCTTCTTTCAATATCATAAGGTTTTCTGGATTCTTCCGTGTTGTCGCTTGTATCAGTAGTTTGTTTCTTTTTATGGCTGAATAGTATTTCCTCATATGAATGTACCACAGTTTGTTTATTCATTCAGCATTTGATGAACATTTAGAATTCAAATCGTTGGATATTATGAATAAAGTTTCTATATACATTCATGCACAGTGAATAATTTAGGTGGAATGGTTGTGTACTATGAAAAGTGTATGTTTAACTTTGTAAGAAACTGCCAAATATCTTTCTGAAGTGATTGTACCATTTTATACTTCCATCGGCAAAATATGAGAGTTTATTTGCCTCATTTCCTAGCCCAGATTTGGTATTCTTTCTCTTTAGCATCATAAAATATAAAATACTATCTGGTGGCTATCATTTTTATTTCATTGATAACTAATAATATTGAATATCTTTTTACGTGCTTATTGGCCATTTATGTAATTTCTTGTGTGATGCATTTTTCCTCCAAATACTTTCACTATTTAAAAAATTAGATTGTTTGTCTTATTTTGAGCTCTAAGAATTCCTTGTGTATTTTGAGTTTAAATCTTTTGCCCTGCAAGTATTTTCCCCTGTTATGTGGCTTGAATTTTTAATTTTTTTTTTTTTAAGATTTTATTTATTTGACAGAGAGAAACACAGCCAGAGAGGGAACACAAGCAAGGGGAGTGAGAGAGGGAGAAGCAGGCTTCCCACCGAGCAGGGAGCCCGATGCGGGACTCGATCCCTGGTCTCCGGGATCATGACCTGAGCCGAAGGCAGTCGCTTAACCAACTGAGCCACCCAGACGTCCCGACTTTTTAATGTTTTAAAGATTTTATTTACTTGAGAGAGAGCGAGAGAGAATTACCAGAGGGGCAGAGGGAGAGGGAGAAACAGACTCCCTGCTGAGTAGGGAGCGTGACATGGGGCTGGTTCCCAGGGACCTGAGGTCAGGATCTGAACCAAAGGGAGATGCTTAACTGATGAAGCCACCTTGACTTTCAATTTTTAAATGAATTTTTCAAAGAAAAAATTTAAAATTTGATGAAGTATAATTTTTCAATGATTTAGTGTGACCTTTTGGAGAAATCTTTGCCTACTCTAAGGTTGCAAAGACTTATGGTTCTTTCAGAACTTTTGTAGTTTTAGTCTTTGTAATTTGGTCTATGATTTATTTTGCCTCAATTTTATATATGGTAAAAGCTAGAAATAAAGAGAATATCCTTTCTCTGTTAGATTTCTTTGGTAACTTTTTCAAATACAATTTGCCGTAGAATTTGAATCCATTTCTGGACTTTTTATTCAGTCTCATTGACCTATTTATATATCTAAACACATGATAATACCACACTCTCCTGATTATTTTAGCTTTATGATAAATCTTGAAATCAGTGTGAGTCCTACAACTTTGGTCTCCTTTTACAAAATGGCTTTGGCTGATATGGGCTCTTCTGTATTTTCTACAAATTTTAGAACCAGATTGTTAATATCTACAAAAAAAGAGAATGCCTTCTATCTGGGGTTTTGATCGGGATTACATTATTAC
Source organism: Spilogale gracilis (assembly GCA_004023965.1). Taxonomy (NCBI): domain Eukaryota; kingdom Metazoa; phylum Chordata; class Mammalia; order Carnivora; family Mephitidae; genus Spilogale; species Spilogale gracilis. Next base: position 97,917 of record PITA01003861.1, on the reverse strand, counting down.
AAATGCAAAATTCACTTGGTAAGAATAGCATCTTAGCAATATTGTCTTCCAATTCTTGAACTTGATATATCTCCCCATTTACTTAGGTCTCTTTCATTACCTCTTGAATTTTTTTTTCCTTACAGTTTTCAGTTGCAATGAATCTATTTATAGATTTCATGAAAATATTAAATATATTTTAAGTATTTAACATTTTGGATGCTATTGTAAGTAATATTGTTGTTTTATTTATTTTAATAATTTATTCATTTATATGAGAGAGAGTATGTGTGGGGGGAGGGGCAGAAAGAGAGGGAGAAAGAAACTTTAGTAGACTTCTCACTGAGCTCAGAGCCCATGTAGGGCTCAGTCTCAAGACTCTCAGATCATGACTGTAGCCAAAACCAAGAGTTGGATGCTTAACTGACTGCATCACCTAGGGGTCCCGATAATATTGTTATTTTAATTCTATATTTAATTAATTTCTTTACTATTAGTATAGAGGGATATGGTTAGATTTTGTAATTGTCTTTGTATACTGAAATCTTGATAAAATCATTTGTAACTTTTAAAAAAGTCCTTATGATTTCTACACCCACAGTCATTCAAGTAATGATTTCTTTTTTACACCCTTTCCAATATTTTTTAAGTTTAATTCATTTTTCTTGCCTTATTGCATGACTAGGACCTCCAAGACAGTGCTGAACAGAAATGGTGAGAATGTACATTCTTGTCTTGTTCCTGATAGGGGAAGTATCTGTTCTTTTACCATTGTTATAATATTAGCAGTAGTTTTTTGTAGGCGACACTTATCAGATGGAAGGAGTTGACTTCTATTCCTAACTTCCTGAGAGTTATTATCATGAATGTATATTGAATTTCTTTTCAAATAATCCTCTGTATGTCCTTTATTCTGTTAATATAATAAATTATACTGACTGATGTTTCAAAAGTTAAACCAACCTTGTATTCTTGAGATATATCCCCAATTGGTCATGATGCATTATGCTTTTTTAATATTACTATATTCATTTATTAATAATTGGTTAAGAAACTTTTTGTTTATATTCATGCGGAATAGCAGACTTTAATTTCTTTTCTTATAATGATTTTGGTTTTGATATCAGAGAATTCTGGCCTTATACAATAGGTAGGGATGTGTTCCTTCCACTTCTATTTTCTAAAAGAGTTTGCATAAGCTTGTTATTACTTTGTCTTGTGACATTTGATAAAATTAAGTACTGGAACAAATTTGGCTGGGAATTTTTTTTGTTGAGCGGTTTTTAATTTCAAATTCAATTTCTCTAATACATATGAGGCTATTTCTGTTACTGATTTCTAATTTATTTCATTGTGGTCAAAGAACACATGATATCAATAATTTTAATTAATTGAAACTTCATTAATGACCCAGAATATATTTTATTTTAGTAATCATCCCATGTTCACTTGCTGAGTATGCTTCCTGCCAGTGTTGAATGTAGTATTATATACGTCTTAAGTCAAATTGGTTGGTAATGTTGTTTTCTATATCCACACTGATTTTCTGTTTTCTTGTTCTACCAATTGCTGAGAGAGGAGTGTTGCAATCCTCAGTTATAATTGTTGATTGGTCTATTTCAGTTGTCAATTTTTGCTTCACATATATTAAAGTTTTGAAATCAGTTACACTCACGTTAGAATTATTGAATTTTCTTTATGAGCTCAACTCATTGATTATCATGAAATGTCTTTATTTCTGGTAATGTATCTTGTCTAATTTATCTGATATAAGTGCTACAGCTTTCTTATGATTAGTGTTTTCATGACATCATTTAATATCTTTTCACTTTAAATCTGTATCTTCATATTTTATGTGACTTTCTAATAGAATATCATTGGTTCTTACATTTTTAGTTTGAAAAATATTGCATTTCCTCCCATCAAACAAAAGTCCAAAACCAGATAACATCATAGGCAAATTCTACCAAACATTTAGAGAAGACTTAATACCTATTCTTCTTAAACTATTCCAAAATAGAAGAGGAAGGGAAACTTCCAGATTCATTTTATGAGGCCAGCATTACCCTGATACCCAAACCAGATAAAGACACCACAAAAAAATGATGAACATAAATACAAAAGTCCTCAATAAAATACTAACAAACTGAATCCAACAATACATTAAAAAATCATTCTCCACAATCAAGTGGGATTTATTCCTGGAATTCCAGGGGAGTTCAATATTCACAAATCAATCAGTGTGATACATTACATTAAAAAGATAAAGTATAATGACCATATGATCATTTCAATAGATATAGAAAAGGCATTTGACAAAGTACAACATCGACTCATGATAAAAACTCTCAAAAAAGTACGTTTAGAGGGACTATACTTCAACATAATAAAGGCCACATATATATATAAAAAAACAACCCACAGCTAACATCATCCTTAATGGTGAAAAACAGAACTTTTCCCCTAAAGTCAGGAATAAGACAAGTGTCTCCACTCTCAGCACTTCCATTCAACATAGTACTGGAGGTCCTAGCCACAGCAATCAGACAACAAAAATAAATAAAAGGAATACAGATCTGTAGAGAAGAAGTAAAACTTTCACTATTTGCAGATGACAATGCTGTCTATAGAAAACGCCAAAGACATCACCAATAAACTGCTAGAACTGATAAATAAATCCAGTGAAGTCACAGGGTATAAAATCTGTGTACAGAAATCTGCATTTTTATACACCAATAAAGCAAAAGCAGAAAGAGAAGCAAAAGAAACAATCCTATTTACAATTGTACCAAAATAAGATACCTAGGAATAAACCTAACCAAAGAGGTGAAAGACCTATATTCTGAAAACTATAAAACACTGATACAAGAAATAAGACATGGAAAAATATTCCATGCTTATGGGTTGGAAGAACAAATACTGTTAAAATGTCTATGCTACCCAAAGCAATCTATACATTTAATGTAATCCATATCAAAATATCAACAGCATTTTTCACAGAACTACAACAATCTAAAATTTGTGTGGGACCACAGAAGACCCCAAATGGTCAAAGAAATCATGAAAAAGAAAAGTGTTACTGTTCTAGACTTCAAGTTATATTAGAAAGATATAGTGATTAAAACAGTATGTCACTTGGCACAAAAATAGAGACACAGATCAATAGAACAGAATAGAAAACCCAGAAATGAACCCACAACTGTATAGTCAATTAATCCTCAACAAAGCAGAAAAATACCCAGTGGTAAAAGGACAGTTTCTTCAATAAATGGTGTTGGGATAACTGGAAAGCTATATGCAGTCTCAGGTCTAATAAACTGGGCTACTTTCTTATACCATATACAAAAATATATTCAAAATGGAAAATGGATTAAAGACCTAAATGTAATACCTGAAACCACAAAAAATCTTGAAGAGAAAGACAAGAACCTCTTTGACATTGGCTATAGCAACATTTTCCTGGATATGTTTCATGAGGCAAGGGAAATAAAAGCAAAGATAAACTATTGGGATTACATCAAAATAAAATCTTCTGCACAGTGAAGGGAACAAGCAATAAAACTAAAGTCAACCTATAGAATGGGAGAAAATATTTGCTAGTGACATAACAGATAAAGGGTTATTATCCAAAATATATTAAGAACTTATACAACTCAACACTGGAAAGACAAATAGTCCAATATAAAAATGAGCAGGAAATGTGAATTAGACATTTCTCCAAAGGATACATCCAAATGGCCTATGGACACATGAAATGAGATTCATCATCACTTACCATCAGGGAAATTCAAATTAAAACTATAATGAACTATCACCTCACACCTGTCAGAATGGCTAAAATCAACAACATAAGAAACAACAAGGTGTTGGTAAGGATGTGGAGAAAAAGTAACCCTCTTGCCCTGTGGATAGGAATGCAAACTGGTGCAGCCAGTGTGGAAAGCAGTATGGAGATTTCTCAAAAAGTTAAAAATAGATATGTCCTATGATCCAGCAATCACACTACTGGGTATTTACCCAAAGAATACAGAAATCATTAATTTAAAGGAATCCATGCACCTCTATGTTTATATTAGCATTATTGATATGATATCCCAGATATGGAAGCAGCCCAAGTGTTTTTAAGCCTTCTTTGATTGAGGTGGATAAAGGTGTGACACACACACACACACACACACACACACACACACACACACACACACAACACACGGATATTTTTCAGCTATAAAAAGAATGAGATCTTCCCATTTACAATTACATGGGTGGAGCTAGAGAGTTTAATGTGAAACAAAATGTCAGTCAGAGAAAAACAAATATATGATTTAAGAAACAAAATAAGCAAAGGGGAAAAAGAGAGGGAGAAAGAGAGAGACAGAGAGAGAGAGAGAGAGAGAGAGAGAGAGAGAGAGAGAGAGAAACCAAGAAACAGACTCTTAACTACAGGAAACAAACTGATGGTTATGGGTGGGGTGGAGGATGGCAGTGGTGGGAAGGAGTGGTGGGAAGGACAAGTTAAATAGATGATAAAATTAAGGTGTGCACTTATTGTAATGAGAACCAGGTAGTGTATGGAATTTTTGAATCACTGTGTTGTATACCTGAAACTAATATAATACTGTGTGTTAACTAACTGAAATTAAAATAAGAACTTAAAAAAAAAAAAGACAACACTGCCTTTCAATTGGTAATATTAGTACATTTACATTTAACATAATTAACAATACATTAGGTTTAAGACATCATGCTATGTCTTCTCTGTTTGCTTTTTTTTTTCTTTTCATCTATTTCTGGCCTCTTGAATTTTTTGGTACTCTTTCTTATTGTTTTTTTTATTGGTGTATCAACTATTCCTCTTTGCTTTATTGGTTTGTGATTGCACAAGAGTTTAAAATATTCATCTCTAACTTATCTTAGTCTTACCTTTAAAGAGTATTATACCACTTCTTGTGTAATTTAGGAGCCTTAAAAGAGTATAGTTCCATTTCCCCCATTTTTTTGGTGTTATTGCTATCATATGTTTTACTTCTATGTTTATTATAACCCCCACTACTTTGCTAATATTTTTACTTCAAATTTTCAATTAATTTCTAAGAAGTGAAAAATGAGAAAATATCTTTTATATTAACTCATATGTTTACAATTTTGTTTCTTTTATTTTTCTTATATGGATTTTTTATATGATTTTATTTTCTGTTAGCTTAAAGAACTCCTTTTAATATTTCTTATGATGTAGGTCTGCTGGTGACAAATTCTCTCAACTTTTTTGAAAAACTTTATTTTTGCATTTTTTAAAGTGAGTAGTCAGCACACATTTTCTCTGTTCCTCTATGTGTACTGTCTCTCCCCCCTCCCAATCTGGTTGCTTTTAACATTTTTCTCTTTATCACTGCTTTTTACCAATTTGATTATGGTATGTTTTGGTGTGATGTGTGTGTGTGTGTGTGTGTGTGTGTGTGTGTGTGTGTGTTTGGGCTTGTTCAGCTACTTGGATATGTGGTATATAGTTCATAATATATTTGGAAAATGTTTGGCCATTATTTCTTCAAATATTTTTTCTGCCCATTCTGTCTTCTCTTTCTGGGGCTTAAACATGTGTTCAATCTCCTGATACTATCTCACTTACCAAGGATTTGTTAAGTTTTAAGTCTTTTCTTTCCACTGCACTTTGGTTTGATAGTGTCTATTCTCCAGTTGATAATCTGATATAATTATTGTACAATTAAATTCTGATAATCCAGCTGTATTAGTTTCCTATAGAAATCTATTGTTTTCATAGTTTTGGAGGCCAGAAATCTGAAATCAAGGTGTCCATGAAGTCTATTAGGAAGAAACTTTTGTTGTCTTTTCTGGCTCCTAGTGTTTGCTAACAATCCTTGAAATTCCTTTTCTTGTAGAAGCATTGATCCAATATCTCTCTCTCTCTCTCTCTCTCTCTCTCTCTCTCTCTCTCTTTCTTTCTAGATTTTATTTATTTATTGGAGAGAGAGAGAGAGAGCAGCAGCAGCAGAGGGAGAGGGAGAAACAGACTCCCTGCTGAGCAGAGAGCCCGATGTGGGATTTGATGCCAGGACCTGGGGATCATGACATGAGCTGAAGACAGATGCTTAACTGACTGAGCCACCTAGGCACTCCAACATTGCTCCAATTTCTGCCTCTACTGTCACATGGCCATCTTCTTCTTATGTGACTCTTGTCTCTTATAAGAATACCAGTCATATTGGATTAAGCACCATTTTATTCCAGTATGATCTCATCTTAACTAATTACATGTGCAATGACCCCATTTCCAAATTAAATTGCATTCTGAGGTATTGGGGGTTAGGACTCCAACATGTCTTTATAGGGCACAATTGAACCAGTGAAATTTTCATTTAGACATCACTGGGCTAAAATTACACTGATTACCTGACCTGTATTAGCCCCTAGTCTAACTGGTGAGCCAGTGTCTTTGGGTCTAAAGAGTTAGTATCAGTTCAGATTCAGTGTCAAGTAATTTCTTTAAAAAGTGATTATTTTCCCCTCTTCACTCTAACGTCACCAGGATAAGTGGCTGTGGTCCCTTTGGGGAAGGCCACAAAGAAGAATTATAGGACTGAGTTGATGGCAGTATTCCAAAGTTTTTCTTTAGGCTGAATGCTGGTTTCTCCTAGAAGTGTGTAATATTCCCAGGCTACCATTATCCCTAATATTCTTATATATATTAAAATTTCTATATATTCCATCCAAACCAGGCTCCTTTTTCAAAGTGGGAGATAGGGGTGAAATGCAGTTATGTAAATCTGACCTCTTGCCTTCCTCATTACTTTTCACAGTCCTTCAAACTAGATAGATTTCTGCTTTATTTTCCTTTATTTTAAAAGGTCTTTTCCTACAGCATATCCCTCTCTAGATGGCATCTCATCATTCTCCTCTCCCTAATCTGTAAAGGCTGATGGGAAACAATGTAGATGGGCATATGAGGAAAGAGGCAATAATATTATCCCCATTACAACTTCATTAAACACTTACTGAAGTTTTTTTTCTCTTCCATAAAATACCTGGTGCTCATTGTAGCAAGTGTTCTAACGTTTATTTTGATGTAAGCTAAACTATGTACTTCCTAAGAACATGGACTTGTTACTTCATTTTCAGTCCTTATGCCTATTATACTTTTGGCATATGATTGGCACAAATTAAATTTTGTTGAATGCAGAGCATGAATGCTTGACTGGAAATATAAACTAGTGTTATTATCAGCAAAAAGCCTGAGTTCTAATTGCAAAATCAGGATGATTATCCTGGGTTTGTAATGTCTGTGGGCCACTACATTGAAAAGGGTTTTCTAACTAGTCAAATCAGGAATCCTTCATGTAGCCTCAGGAAAAAAAAAAAGTCTTGATACACTGAAACCAATTATATGAAGAAAGAATTACCCAAGCTATTAAAACAAAGGTAGACTGCCATCCCCAGCTTTTGTAGGACAGAATTCAGAGAAATACTAATAGTTTTAATGATTCCATGTTTGAAGTCTGAAGTTGTGTGAATGAGTCACCTTTAGCATATTTAAGTTTATTAACTCTTTTGCTTCTGGCAATTTATTTTTGGAAGCATCTTCCTTATGATCCAGTTGGGGAGTCTGGTAAGCCAGTACTAGAGCCATGTCAGAGTTCTAGAATCAAAGGGAAATGTAAGAAAGAACAAACTTCCTCTGCTCTATTTTCCACTCATCCTACACACTTTTTTTTTCTGTGGGTGGTTAAATTCCTACTGAGGAAAGGAACTTTGAAGTTTTTTCGAGGCAAGAGAAAGAAAATGGGAGGGATGTGTAAGGAATATGGTAGAGACAGAGCTTGCCTTCTATAGTTAAATGTCTACCAGTTGGGAACATACTATGTCCTCCTTCGTTATAATTTAATCCAAGGCAGGGGAATGAGGCACTAGCAGAAAAGAGACATAGTTTTCCCTCCAAAAGGGAAAATAAAATTCTACTTCAGTTTTCCCTTTGTTATGCCTCAGATTTCTCACTCTTTCTCTGCTTTGGGGTATTCAATCACAAGTTTCCATGACAGGAGGGGATATGCATATTTTATTCACCATCATTCCCCAGATGCTTGTTCATATAAATAAAATTTTAATATATTTATTCAGTGTAAAATTTTATTTTTTTAAAGATTTATTATTTGAGAGAGAAGAGAGAGAGTAGGTGCAAGGGCAAAGGAGGGAGAGAGAGAGAATCTCCAGCAGATTTCATGCTGAGTGTGGAGCCTGATGCTGCCCTCAAGGTCATGACCCTGAGATCATGACCTGAGCCAAAATCAAGAGTTGGATACTTAACTAACTTAACCTAATTTGAAATTTTAAATAAAATATATATCCATGCATTTTTTTAAAAGCAAGCAGTAAAGAAGAGTATGAAATACAGGGTGTTTATCCCTACTTCCTTAGCCCCTTTCTCAATCCCATGCTCTCCAGACCACCAAACAATTCCTGGTTGTATTTCTCATGCTGATTGCCTTCATACTGATATACCAATTTTATATATTTTTGACTCTACACTATAAAAGATGAAGACTCTACCTTATGTCATCTCCCAACTCCCCCTATCAGGTCTGTTTTTATAGTTATGTTACTTGGTTTGGACAAGTTCTGGTTGAACGGGTGAGTTTACAACCCAGTTTTGTTCTTCATTTCTTTAGCCAAATTATGGTACCTTCCTTTCTAAACCACTGGATGCCAGCCCTCTGGCAAACAGTGAAAGAGCTCCCCATGCTTTTTGTGTGTGTGTTGATAAAAACCATCTAATATGCTCAGTGCTCTCCTGGTTAATTGTAAACAAGCACCCTTCTCAGAAACATCTGACTTTTATCAGGTCTTTGTCTTGCTCTTTAAATTCTCCAGGATACCTTTTAGCTTCCTAGTGAGCTGCTGATTTGGGCTGAGCAAGACAAAGACCGTGGAACTTATGCTTAGTGACTATGGATCAACTGTTTTTATTATGTCTGTATTCTGAGGCTTTCTCTTTGGCTGTTTTTGGATGTATCAAAACAAAACATCTCCAGGAAAAAATATCAAAGGACCTAAAATTAATGTGTTATTTCAGATTTCTTCTACGCCAGCAAAAGAACGTCCCTCTCTGACTAATGTCTGATAATACAAGCCTCGCAGGCCAGCCCCTTTAACGTGCTGATTTAGGGCTCATGCCCGTTTTCCTCTCTCCTCTTTTCATCTTTGTCTCTCTGATGCAATCAGCACGCTGGCCTTAGGCTCACCTCAGTTTTGTTTTATTTTTTAAGGAAGAAAACCTTTTTGTTTTTCAAGTGAATTTAAGATTAAACTCTTCTCAACAGATTCTCTAAATCTAGAGTTATTAAGTTTTTTTTCTTTTTTGAGTTGGAAAGTTTTTATTGAACTTTTTGCCTTAGAGAGGGTCACAGAAAAGTAGATTCTCATCAGTGATCTACTTTGGTAGCACCGTTTGACTGAGCCGTGGTATCCTAAGAAAAGCATACAGCTTAGAATTGAAAAATCAGATTTGTGCTCTTTACTTGCTGTGTGACTAGGGATAGGTCACCTCAACTCTCTGAGCCAAAACTGTCCCAACTGAAAACCAAGGTTAGTAAGATAATACTTAACTCACAGAGCTGTTGTGCTGGTGCACGGTTGGGTTGGGTACACAATAAACTTAACTCATCTCAAATTTCCTGTGTCTACAACCAAGTTGTTGATCTTTTTCCCAATTTGGCTCTAATCTCCAATTCTTCTTAACCCAGTCAATGGCAACCCAAATCTGTTAGTTCCTCTGTCATACTTGACACTTTATTTCTCACCTCAGATCTAATATATCAGCAAGTCTTCTTGGCTCTGCCTTAAAAATATATTCTCAGTTTGATACCTTGGGCCACTTCCCCCACTGCGACCATTGTCCAAGACACCATCACCTCTCACCTAATTACTGCAATGGCCACCTAACTGGTCTCCCTATTCTATTCTACCCTTGCCTCTCTGGAGTCTATTTGAAAGAGAGAGAATCCTTTAAAAAGTGAGTCTGGGCACGCCTGGGTGGCTCAGTTGGTTGGGTGACTGCCTTCAGCTCAGGTCATGACCCTGGAGACCAGGGATCGAGTCCAGCATTGGGCTCCCTGCTCAGCGGGAAGCCTACTTCTCCCTCTCTCACTCCCCCTGCTTGTGTTCCCTCTCTGGCTGTGTTTCTCTCTGTCAAATAAATAAAATCTTAAAAAAAAAAAAAGTGAGTCTGATGATGTCACTCCTTAAAAAAAATGAGTCTGATGATGTCATTCCTCCACTCAGACACAGCCATGATTTCTTGTTAAGACTGTTCTCCACCTGGCTCATACTGGAATTAGGTCCCAGTTGTTAAAATTTTGAAATCCTTCCATCTCTATTGATAGATAGTCTTTCCCCAAGACCTCTTCCCCTGATGTTCCCCTTCAATTCATGATCTCCCCACAATGCACCAACTCAAGGAATAAGGCTTGGCACTCCAGGGGTCTGCCCCCCCCATGCTGCTTCCATGCTTTGGCCAGATATCCATGCTGATGGGTTGCTGCCTGTGTTGTATCTGCTGTTAAACATTTTGAATAATTCCTGGGTTTGTCCTCTCATTCAGAATGAAAAACCAAGTCTCCACACTGATGGGATTCTTTGCTACATTTTTTACTATATATTCCACTATTCCCAGGTTTGTTCATTCCACACAACTCATGAATGCCTCTTGGCATTTCCTCAATCAAGCTAAGTATGCTCCTTCCTCAGGGCCTTTGCACTTGCTCCTTTCTCTGCCAGTAATGCTCCTGCACCAGATACCCATCTGACTAGCTCTTTTACCACTTGCAGCTATCTACTCAAATATCACCTTCTCAACAAGGCATTTTCTGACTGCTCTGACTGTAAAATAGAAAGCCCACTCTCTTTCCTACTGGTACACTCTATTGTTCTCCATCATAATTTTTTTCTCCACAGCATTTATCTTCACCCGACATGCTTTGCATTTCACCTATATATTCATTTATTGTCTGTCTCTTTTCTCCCGACCAACTAGAATGAAATTCCCTCAGAGCAGGACTGTTGTCTGTTCTGTTTACTATTTTGTCTCCAGTGCCTAGAATATCATCTGACAAATAGTAAGTTCTCAGTACATTTTTTGAATGAATGAACTACTCAGAGCCCAGTTTTCTTATTGAAATAATATGGAACATAATACATCCTAGATAAATTGTGAAGATTGAATAAATAATGCGCGAGTACCCTGTATGATATTAGGCCCTGAGTAAAAGTGATTTGTTGTCAGTCTCCCCTTGTTGATAAATATTTGTGGACCATAGGTACCATCCCTAACACTACTGCTAGCAATGGTCTCCAGGTTTGAATAATCTCTAAATATTCTGCCCTGGTGTCCTGGGTGTCCCAGCCCTGAATGGCCTGTGGTAGTTCATGTTCCCTAAATCCTGAGTGGACCAGAGAGCCTTCCCAAGGCATCAGGAAAAGTTATATGGGTCAGTGGCCATGGCAAACACATGGCACATTTTTACTGGCACTTTAATGCTTCTCCTGTGGGCACGCGCAGGAGTGGGGACAGTGTCAGCAGACATTTGTGCTCTGGTACTTGCATCAGTACACCCTATAAAGGGAAGATAAAGAAGAAGAGAAAGAGTAGACACCTGCTTTATTCTCCATGTCTGGGAAGAGAAGTCAAACAGTAATAATAGGTTGAGCATCTGGCAATGTCTATATAACTTAATAGGAATGTTTTTAAAATTTAAAGGTTTGTTTCAGGAGACCTTTTGGAGACATGATTAAAGATCATGAGGAAAGCATGCAGGGAGCTTTGGAATGAAAAACATCTAAACCTACTGAATCCCCGTATCACCGGTTCCACTGAACTCTATTATCCATTCTCATGTGTTTTAAAACAAGCAAGCAAACACAGCACACACAAAGAGTGAGGTATACCGTGTATTTGGAGTCTAGAATGTAGACCTTTTTCTCAAGGTAAGCCAAAGTAAACCTATTCAAGACCTGTGAAGACATATGGTCCATCCCCTGAAAGCATCAACCTTCCCTAGAACCTCACTCCCCTTTTAATTAAAAAAAAAAAAAAAAGAGTTGGCGTCTTTACAATCCTCTTAGACTAAAAAAAGGGAAAGATAAAACACTCTTACTAAAGTTATTGAGAGTAGCCTGGCTTGTTACAGATTCCTTTCTCCCTCTGTACCTGAGGAAATGAGGGAGTTTGGCATCTATCCTGAATCAATCATAAGTTTGTAGCAAAACAGCGTGATCCTGGAGATTAGAAGGTGAATCTCGCTTCCCAGATCATTATCACAGGGTCTAGACCCCACCACTACTATGCATACGTGCACAGTTGAGATGGGTATCCTTTCACCAGTTGTAAGATAAGTATTTACTTCTGTAAGGGTCAGAGTCTTTAGGTTTACCCAATGATACATAGCTTTAAGTTAGTGGAAAATAATTTTGGAAAGCAGATCTTGGTTTCCATGTCATAAAAATATCTCTTTAGTATTTTGTCCTGACAGCTCAAACAACAAATATAACATGAGAATACTACCTGGGGCTTATTTTTTTTTTCTTTTGGTTTCTAATGTTGAATTTATAATCTTCTCTAACTTTGTGCGACCACACATATTTAAAATTCCTGTATCAATTTGGTTCACTGCCACATTTCCTTCTGTGTAGAAAAGGAAGTTACAGACCTCAAATGGCTTTTACATTGTCTGTGTGATAAGTACACTATACATATGGGATATCAGATGCCTCATTTTAAGGCTGCTCTTGACATTGCTGCTGTTAATGATTCTTCCATTTGGGAATATTTCCATTCCATACCAAAAATCTATTGAAGGGATGAAGGAAAGTGGTGAAAACCAGCACTCCACAGATGCCAGCAAGTTTCCTAGTTGGCTAGGATCACTACATCATTCCAAAAGGGATGACTGGCGGTGGGTAAGAGTTGGGGGGGGTGGGTAGAAATAAAAACAAATTTTGGCAGACCCAAGTTTAGAAGAAAAACAATACTTTCACCGAATTTAGCCTCTGCTCTCTGTCATAGAAAATTATAATAAGTACAAGAGAATCGTGTTCAATTTTGGTCAAGTATTATTCTTGGAATATGCATTAGTCAGAATTGGCCTCATTAGGAGAGCACTTTTTGAACAGCTATGTAGTGGTTCACAAAGCATGCAGACTCCCGAGAGGGTGTGATTTGAAGTTTAACAAGCTTATTTCACGTTCGAGAACATTTACATTTCAAACCAGGACTCAGACCTGGGCTGATCCTGGACCCTTATGTGACCAAAAGTAGAGCAAAGTCCATTGACGTGTAAATATGCAGTAACATTATCAGAACTGCCACGGCCCATTAATTACAGACCTGTCTATTGACACCGCAGCTCATACACTAGGCTTCTTTTTTCCCCCTTCTTATAAGTCAAAAATGAACCTACAAATGCATTGAATTCACATACCAGTCTATGCTAAAGCACATGTTTTTATTTTGCTTCCCTATTTATACGATTTATTTTAAAAACAACAATTGTGGTTTGGATTTATTGGGAGGCTGAATGTTACACATGTAAAGGCTCATAATATTTTTTTCTGGAGGCTCTTAAATCACTTTTGGCTATATTATCTGCTTTACAATCATCACATCAGTGTAAAGTAGGTACAGCATACATTTCCAAACACATTTAATGGATGAAGAAAATGAAAGGTAGAAGATTAAGCAGTTTGCCCAAGCTAACAGTCAAATTTAGGGGTATTTGGGTAAGTTAAAACTGGACTGCAGAGTGGATCCAGAGAGGCATAGATGAAACTCTTGCCTGCTTTTCACCAGAGCAGCAAGACTGAGCCAATTAAATCTTTATCATATCCTATATCTTGATACTAAGGCAAATATAGAAATGTGGTAACCCAGAGCAGGGAAGGCCAAAACTCCAAAAATACCAAATCCATTTACCTGGAGGAGGTGCTCTGGGAAGATACGGGAGCCCTCATCCAAGAACAAAGATATTTCCAGCTGGTTTTGGCTTCTCCCTAAAAGCATTGCTGTTGCCCTTCACTTCTACAAAGCGAACAAAGAAAGGCTCACACTAGGGGCTGCCAAACTGTTTATGTCTTCAAAACCGGTGTCGATTTCAACCCGAACCCTGAGGTACTTTCCTCCGGGACTACTTACAGAAAAAAGCTTGACCTCGTTGAGACCACTCAAACTTCTGTCCAGATTTGAGGAGTGTACCTAAGCTTACTTAGAGCTTTTTGGCTCCCTCTGAGGTGGCAGAGAGTATCAGTGAGGCTCAGTTCCTTCCCTGGTGCTGATACACACAGCCCTTCCCACCAGATTCTAGCATTCTCGCCTTTGACCCAAGCCACAACGTGCCCAGGTGTGTAATTCAGCATAAAAATTAACATCTATGAACCTCTTCAGACCTCATATATTCGAGTTCAATTTTATTTCTGCAATTAGGTTTCAGGCAGGTTTTTATTTCTTTTGAACCAAGTCATCTAGCCCCTAGTTTTCATCAAAGAATCTTGGGCAACTTTGATTTTTAATTCTCAGACACCCAACTTGTTGAACCACCCATCCTGACTCAATACCCTGCTATTTTATTCCATATAAGGCCTTGAGATGTACTCACCTTACTCAGTGAAAATCCCTCTGGGATGGGAAGCTGCCAGCACATTAGAAATGTGATCTGAAGTTGCTCTGCCTGAGGTTGGTCAAATCCAGGTTAGAAGATGTCAGGAATAAAATGAGAAAAAAATATTATCTCCCAGCACTTATCAGACCATCTTCTTATAAGACTATTTCTTGTTTAGTTTTTTAGTTCATTTCTTGGTTTTTCTGGAAAAAATGCTGCAGTTATGTTGCTCACGCAGCCAAAAATCTGCACTTAATTGGGCACATAAAAAAATAGCAGACAGGAAGTCTATTTCCTCACAGAGAGATATTGTGGTTTATGGAATCTGCTTTCGTACTGCAAAGCCAGCGCATTATTTTATTTTTGAATACACTCCCGGTAAGATGTCTCTGGCAACCCAAAAGCCATTTAGGTGCCCACCAGAATCGGTATCATCACAGGTAGAGCTATTTGATTCCCAAATATTAGTTTAATCTGGGTTTCATTTTTAATCTATCTTCAGTTCTTGCATTTTTCTGGATGATCGAGAATGTCTTATTTGTGTATGCACTAAGAAAGTTGTACATATTTGTGAGAGAGACTGCAACATCCCCTAAGCAGGGCTGCACGGATGCTCCGTGAGTTCTGGGAAAACATTGAAGCTGCCTGTGTAACTTCCCCTGCACACACCCTCAATCCACTCCCTGTGGGAGCCAGAGAGCTTCCTGAAGTATATCAAGTTACAAAGGGGAAAGGAAGCTTTTATCAGAAGTTTGAAGATGTTTACTTTTCCAGTTGTCTTTCCATCCTCTTTGCCCTACTCTTTACATTGTTCCTTTGTCATGTATCCCAACTGTATTGAAGTCAAGTAATAATCACATTTCTAAGACTGAGGAACTGGGGAGCCTGGTTGTCAGTCATTGAGCGACTGCCTTCTGCTCTGTTCAAGATCCAGGAGTCCCGGAATCAAGTCCCACATCGGGCTCCCTGCTGGGTGGGAAGCCTGCTTCTCCCTCTCTCACTCCCCCTGCTTGTGTTCTCTGTTTCTCTCCATCAAATAAATAAATAAAACCTTAAAAAAAGGAACCAAAAAAACAAACAAAAAAAACAAGGAACTCAGCATTTTAGAGCCCAGCGTCCCCTTGGACAGATGAGGAAAGGGAGAGAAAAAGTTTTTGTTTTTTTTTTCCTCTGAAGGCATGGGGCTCCAGTAGCAGAGACAGGACTAAGACCTAATGTTTCCCCTGACATCACACTGCCTTTCTGTGCGAGTGGAAAGACAAAAATGAAACTACTGTTCTCCTGTCACTTGGTTTGAGCCATAAGACAGGGTACATTTGGTGCTAGGCACTTTCTAGCTGCTTGTCTTGGGTACAATGCCTCATAAATTGGAAAAATTATATAAGCCCCAATTCTTTCCTAGGGCATGTGAGAAACTGCCATTTGTTTTTAGCAACCTAGTGTCATAAAGTTAGTGTGGGCCTAATCCCACTTAAAAGTTAAATGAGAGCTTTTATATAATTGCCTTGGCTTTTAATTCAGACTAAGCCACAGGTAATCAAGTCTCTCCCTAATACCCTGGCTTTATAGAAACCCAAATCCATTGGTTTGTACAGGTATCACTGGCCTCAAACTGCAATTCTCTAATGCTCATGGTCAACTCAACCCCTCGAGGGGATTTACTTCATGCTGGTGTTTTCACGGAGTGCTTTGTCTGGGACTAATTTTGACACTTTGCCTGCCAGGGAAGATAAAACTTGGGGTCTTTCTCCAGTTGCTACACCATCCAGATTGGGCTGGGCCCTTCATCAAGAGGATTAGAGAGCTTAGATGCAGTCTCAGTTTCTCAAACTTGTCTCTGATTCTTTGGCTCCATCTTCAAAGGAATAAACCAAACAGGAAAGAAACTATTGCATATGGTCATGGCTGGATGTATTTTAATTTTGTACTTTTTGGTGGTTATAGAGGGGAATCAAGTGTGGGGCTCAGTGTCTCTGCCAATGGATTTGGGGATTTGGGGGTGGAGAGTAGTGCTCCCCTACTTCTACAGGAATGACAGTTCTGGATTTTCTTGGATTGTTCTGCCCTGACTTGGTACTAACTACCTCATATAGAAAGGGAAAACTAATGATACTTATTATCATTTATCATCAAGTTCCTACTATTCCTCAGGGCTGGTTCCAGAATCTTCATCTATATTATTTTCCAAATCACTGTAGAGGGTATGTTTCTTATCTTTATTTTATAGGTGAAGGGAGGGGGGCATAAAAATCTAGTTCTTTCCCATCACCCTCAGGATAGAGTCTAAATCTCTTAGGAAGAATCAGGAAAGTGTCATGGTTAAGGGTAAAAATTATAAAGCTAGGCTGCCTGCCTTTGAATCCCAGATCTGCCCTTACTAATGGTGCAAACTCTGGCAAGTTCTTCAAGTTTTCTGTGCCTCAATATCTGCATCTGTAAATGGAGACAGAACCTTATGTGGTTGTTAGTTAAATATTTAGTAAACTTAAGGGCTCAGAATAATGCCTAGTGCATAGCTCTATATGTTGGCTAATATGATTAGCATCATCATCATCATCATTCCTTTTGGTAACAGGGATGTCCAATGAGACTTTATTATCCTAGGTTTCAGCTAAAGTTGGGAACACTAGCTGAAAAGTACCCTGATATTTTAAAGAGGAGCTCCTAGGTACATTTCTATAGGACTTACTGACATATAGCTGAGTGGTCATTCTGTCACCCCCATCACCACGTCTGCAGAAAAAAAGACTAGAAATCCAAGAGTACTTTGAAGTGGAAAATTCACAGGATTAGTATCTTTTCTTTTTTTCTTTTCTCTTCTTTTCTCTTCTCCTCCTCTTTTCTTCCTTCTTCTTCCTCCTCCACCTCCCCTTCTCCTTCTCCTCTTCCTCCTCTTCCCCCTCCACCTTCTCCCCCTCCTCTTTCTTCTTCTTGTCCCATGAAAAATGCAGCATCTGAATGTCCATGATAGCCAGCCAGTCAGCACTAGAGTTCACTCGAAGGAACTACAACATCAGGACCAGTTAGGTTAAAGTATATACTTTTATTTTTATTTCTCTATGCTCCTCTTCCTCTTCCCTGAAGGACAATAGATGAAGAGGGAAAGAAAAGACCATGATACTTTATCTAGTGCAGATCACCAAAGCACATTTCAGGCCACTTGGAAATTGAAATTTTAATTTAGATCTAACGAGGCTTTTCCCAATCTTAAAGTGAGTCCTAATTAATGAAACTAAGTGGTTCTTTTAGCAAAAAAGTAATCTAAAAGTTATGAACTCTGCTTGGAAGATCATTAAGGAGCAGGGAAGGAGTATGCAGCAGAATGTGTTTGAATTCTTAATGTGAGCAACTATATATTTTTAGTAACTTGCCCAAGACTACACTGCTTAAATGGCAGAATTTGAAAATGAACCCATGTCTGATTACCAGTGCCATGGTATTTTTACTACACAGAATTTCCCCTGAAATTTTATGGAAAAAAATTAACCAGAAGAATTCTGTTAAAATGTATTACAACTCATAAAAGGCTGGCTAAATTTGCACAACCTATTCAAAATGCCTTATAGAAATAAGGAGGGATGATTAAAGTATTTTGGCAGCCCCTTAACATTTAAGGATGTTAACTTAGGGAGAAATATCTAAACATAGAAGACAGATTCTGAAATGACATCACAGCTAAGAAATCACACACACACAACACATAATACATATGTGTGTATATGTATATATATGTATATACTTATACATTTATAAAAGCTATAGAATAAAAGAATTGTAGGAACATGGAGGCTCTCATCAAACTCCCTATTTTAAAGATGAAACTATTTCTAAAGAAGTGAAGCTGTTTCCCTAAAGTCTCAAGAGAATAAGTGGCAAAGTCTTTATTCCAGGTGGGTTATTTCCCCGGTTCATGCAGCTTAGGTGCTGGGTAGAGGCCGAGGAGATGTGTTTGGGGCAAGGTACCACAGAAGAACTCCTTTCTAAAAGCCTGGGTGTGACCTCTCACCCTCAGGTGGTTACATGGAATCTTAGTGAAAGGAAGTGGACTTAGCTATAGAGTTGGGTTGAAAGAGTGGTCATTCTTGGCCCACTCAGGCTGAGTTAACATATGCTTGTGGACCTAAGGACAACTTGGAATACTGTGGCCCTACAGCCAGGAGCTGAGCCTGTGACTAGGATTAAGTGGATCACCCTCTTTTGACAGATGAGTGGGCTACAATTTAACACCCTTGTCAACATGGGGCAGAAAAGTAGCAGAGAGTCTCCACCACAAAGGAGTCTTTCCTTGGGGGAATCTAAGCAGCACTGAGATCCTTATAAAGACCAGAGTGCTTAGTCTTAGGATCTATATCAAGACCAGAACCTTTACTGTGATTACTCACACATGGAGCTGAGCAGAAACAAATGGTCTGGAAGGCATTCTTGTAATTATAAAGAAATTGTATTGCCAGAGAAGCCAGAAAACCAGCCTGCCAAAACCTGTGACAAATCAACCCAACTTCTGGATCTATAAATCAACATCGACCAGAAGCAGAATGTGGAAGTTGTGGTGGCCCTGAGGGAGTGTACTCTCCAGTGGCTGCTTCAGAGGCAGCCATGGAGGCAATGGACAAAAGAAGTCCTCCCAGAGAGCTAAAGCCACACCTGCCAGATGGGTTGACTGAAGGACTTACATCGCCAGCAGGACAGGAGTTTGCACGGTTCCTTTCCAACACAACTTGATTATTATCGTGGATTAATGGTCGCTGTTTTCTTCTCGTTTTCCCTTTTCTAGTGGGACTTTTGTCCCTACTCTTTCATTTTTATATTAGGAATTCAGGGACAGATGATTTATCTGTTAATTATATACCACCATTTTATAAAGAGCCATATCAGGATCCTTGATGTAGAGGGCTGATCTCATGCAGAGAATCCTCAACCTTGATGCAGGAAGTGGATGAAGCTTTGGGATTATATTTCTTGAGAAGGGATGAGGGTATTCTCTGTGGAGAATGAATAATACAAACATGTTCAAAGGGGTGGAACATGGCCAAGATTATCATCTGTCGCTCAAGATCTGTCCTTTGCTTCCTTGTAGATGGGGTGGCTATGTGAAGTTCCACCTAATGGTTATGTACACGAGCAAAGAACAAAATTTCATACCCATGTCTCCCTTAATGGAGGGGACATGTTCTTCCTCCTTCCTCCTACCCATTGTTTGGAATGTGGATATGACGAGGAGCTACCCAGGACTTTGCAGACAGAGAATGCCCTAGCCGTGGTGGATCTGTAAGGCAGAGAACCCAAGTCCTTAGACAATCTTGTGGAGACTTGGATTTCCCACCTTTGGACAGTTACATGAGAAACAATTTTCTATTTTCTTTATGCAAGAAGTAAAGGGACCTCTGTTACATAGAGCCAAATTTTTATTTTTCATTCATGCTTACTGTAATACAACCTTTAATACATTCTGCCAAAGGTTTACATTTCAGACCTTTCTTTGAATCCTTAAACACTAAGACCAGTTCCCTATACATCTTGGATTAAACAGAGCTAAAATGTAAATCATATGAGGTTAGATCTTGTCTGCCTTGTTAATCACCACTGTATTCCTGGTACATGGTAGGCACTCAGTCTTTGTTCCTTTGCTCCATGCTCATAAATTATCATTTAATTAACCAACTCAGACATGTTTATGCAGTACCCAGTGTGTGTGTGAGATTTGGTATTTGGAGATCAGAAGAAGAAGGAGAAGGAAGAGGAGGAGAAAGAACATTTATCACTTACTGAGTCCTGAACATCACTCCCAGTGTTTTACACACATAATATTTATACATTTAATCCAAATCATAAACCAACAAAGCAGGCTCTATTATCATCCCCATTTTCATATGAAGAAATCAAGGCAGTGAGAAGGTAAGTGATTTTCCTAAGTTCACACAGATAATAATGGGAGTATCTGGGGCTAGAACACTGGCAGTTTGCTCTGGAGCCTCCCTTCCTAAGCATAGCACTCTACTGCCTTTCCAAAGAGTAGGAGGCATCATTCTTCCCATTAAACAGTTAATTGAACCTCCAAAGACCACAGTCTCTCTAATGCATGTTCTGGAAAATGAAAGTTCATATTTGAAAATCACAAAGCCCATTTTAGACAAAAAGTATTATGCACTTGGTTTAAATAGCAATTATTTTGTCAGATAGTAATAGAGCTCCCCAAACGGGTAATTCTAATGCAGTGGAATTAACTTTCTAGTATACAAACCTATTTTCTAATTTTATAAACCAACAATTTAATTTCCTGGTCACTAAAAAAAGGAAATTTTAGAGTCTTTACTAATTGTTTAATAATACTTTTGGCAAAATTATGATACCATTTTTTCTTTTGGTAACTACTCTTTATATAAATCAAGTAAAGGAATAATTCTCTTCCAAAATAATGTCCAACATAATATAAAAGGCATATAAAGAATAATTACTTTCTTTAATAAATTAAAAAGGATTTTTAAGAAAGATAAATATAGTTACTCAAAGTACAATTCTCACATGAAAGACTAGCTGCTAAATATAAAACAGCTTATAAACTAGATGGAATACAAAGGAAGTAGATGATGAAGTGCTTATATTCAGAATGCTTAAAATCAATCATTTCCATCATGTAAATGCTCCCACTGTGGGGTATCTCAGACTACCAAGGCAAGGTCACTAGACACAGAGCTGGGAAGAGAGGTGCACAATCTGGGTCCATTGCTCATGTGAGCAGACTCTAAGATGCCACTGGCTCATGAGTCAACCACCACATTTCAGATACAAACACAAGTGCCCACCCTGTCTGGTGTTGTGCTACGCATTTGAACCAGGCCTACAAGTAGAATGTACTCTTATAGTAGTAGTATAAGAGTAAGAATGTCTAGTGTAAGTTCAGAGAAGCATCTCTTGAACAGAGGGATGTGGAAGAAAGGTAAAGCAGGCTTTGTCCTCCAGGAGTTTAGGAAAACAAGACAAGCCCACACAAAACATTGCTAGCACCGTTCGTGGACAGTATTTGTGAGCAGGGCCCATTGCACATTTCATATGCTCAAATGCATTGCAGTCCCAAATGAATATGAAATGCAAGCCACAGTCCTTCCTGTATAGAAATGCCAACCGTCATTGGCATTTAAAATAAAAAGCATAAGGGCTCCTGGGTGGCTCAGCAGGTTAAGCTTCTGCTTTCAGCTCAGGTCATGATCTCAGGATCCTGGGATCGAGCCCCACATGGGGCTCTCTGCTCAGCAGGGAGCCTGCTTCCCTCTTTCTCTCTCTACCTGCTTCTCTACCTGTTCTCTGTCAAATAAATAAAATCTTTAAAAAAAAGCATAGTTTTTATTTTTAGATTTTGTTAAGTACCCGTTTTAATTAGATTAGCCTATCTGCCCTTGCATTGTCAGAACTTATGTTACTGTTTCTTTCATCTGCCTTTTCCCACACCACAGGTGGTAAAACTGATGTAGAAACTTCTTGATCTGGTTCAGAGAAAAAAATCCAGATGCCTATGGATTGATTTTGAGAGTTACCATCTGAGTTCATCTGAGCCCATTACATTACAGGGTTCACCTTCAGTGTGAGAGCAGAGGCGAAGACTACTGAAAGATGTAGAAGGGTAACAATTGTGATTTGCAAAACGTCTTCAGCGATCACTTAAACATACAACCATACCTCGGAGATATTGCAGATTTGGTTCCAGACCACTGCAATAAAATGAATACTACACTAAAGTCAAATTAATATTTTAGTTTCTCAATGCATATAAAACTCCACTGTAGTCTACCAAGCGTGCAATAACACTGTGTCTGAGAAAACAAGGTACATACCTTAATTCAGATGCTTTACTCCTAAAAAACACTAACCATCATCTGAGCATTCAGAGAGTTGTAATTGTTTTGTTGGTGGAAGGTCTTGCCTTGATGTTCATTGCTGCTGACCAATCAGGATGGTGATTTTTGAAGATTGGTGTGTCTGTGGCAAATTCTTAAAATAAGACAATGAAGTTTGCCTCATTGATTGACTTTTCCTTTCCTAAATGTTTGTAGCACATAATAGCATGTGACAGCATTTTACCCACAGAATAACTTTTTTTTTTTCACAGAAGAACTTCTTTCAGAATTGGAGTCAATCTTCTCAAGCCCTGCGGCTTCTTTACCAATTAAATTGATTAATATTCTAAATCCTTCTTTTCATTTCAACAGTCTTCACAGCATATTCGCCAGAGTAGATTCCACCTCAGGAAACCCCTTTCTCTGCTCATGCATAAGAAGCAAACTCCTCGGCCATTAAAGTTTTATCATGAGATAGCAGCGATTCAGTCCCAACTTCAGTCTCTACTTCTTGTTCTCTTGCTATTCCCACCACACCTGCACTTACTCTCTCCACTGAGGTCTTGAGCCCCTCCAAGTCATCTGTGAGGATTGGAATTAATTTCTCCTAAATACCTGTTCATGATGGTATTTTTTCCTCTTCCCATGAAGCAGGAATGTTCTTAATGGCATCTAGAGTGGTGAATCCTTTCCAGAAGCCTTGCAGTTGACTTTGCCCAGATCCACCAGAAGAATCACTACTTATGGCAGCTATAGCCTTATGAAATGTACTTCTGAAATAATAAATGCTAAAAGTCAAAATAACTCCTTGATCCATGGCTGCAGAATGGATGTTGTGTTAGCAGGCACACACTGTACATTGCACATTTGTACATTGGACATATGCATCTCGATCAGAGTTCTTGGGTGACCAGGTGCATCATCAATGAGCAGTAATATTTTGAAAGATGTCCTTTTTTCTGAGCAATATGTCTTAACAGTGGGCTTAAAATATTCAGTAAGCTATGTTGTAAACAGACATGCTGTCATCTAGGCTTTGTTTTTTTCATTGATAGAGTACAGGCAAAGTAGATTGGGCATAATTCTTAAGGGCCCTAGGATTTTCGTGGTAAATGAACATTGTTTTCAACTTCAAGCCACCAACTACATGAACCACTAACAGGAGAGTCAATCTATTCTTTGAAGCTTTGAAGCCAGGCATGGACTTCTCTGGCTCTGAGAGTCTTCTTCCAATAGAAGGCATTCTGTCTACACTGAAAATGTGTTGTTTAGTGTAGTCACCTTCATTAATGATCTTACTAGATCTTCTGGGTAACTCACTTCAGCTTCTGCGTCAGCACCTGCTGCTTCACCTTGCACTTTTATGTTATGGAGATGCCTCCTTTCTTCAAACCTCATGAACCAACCTCTTCTAACTTCACACTTACCTTCTGCAGCTTCCTCACCTCTCTCAGCCTTCATAGAATTGAAGAGAGTTAGGGTTCTGCTTTGAATCAGGTTCTGGTTTAAGGGAAAGTTGTGGATGGTTTGATCTTCTATCCAGACCACTGAAACTTTCTGTGTCTCAGTAATAAGGCTGTTATGCTTTATCATTCATGTGCTCACTGGGGTAACGCTTTCAATTTCCTTTGAGAACTTTTCCTGTGCATTCAAACTTGGCTAACTATTTGGCACAAGAGGCTTTTGGCTTATCTCGGCTTTCAACAGACCTTCCTGACTAAGGTTAATCATTTCTAGCTTTTGATTTAGAGTGTGAGATGTGCAGCTCTTTTTTTCACTTGAATACTTACAGGCCATTGTAGGGTTCTTAAGTGGCTAATTTCAATATTGTGTCTCAGAAATAGGGAGGTCCAAGGAGAAAGAGAGAGATGGAAAAACGATTGGTTGGTGGAGCAGTCACACACACCATTTATCAATTAAGTTTGCTATCTTATGTGGGCACAGTTTGTGATGCTCCAAAACAATTATGACAGTAACATCTAGGATCACTCATCACAGATCACCATAAAAAATATAGTAATGAAAAAAATTCAAAATATTGTGAATTACCAAAATGTGGCACAGGAACATGAAATGAGCAAATGCTGTTGGAAAATACAGACTTCCTTGATGCAGGGTTGCCACAACCTTCAATATGTAAAAAACACAGTATCTAAGATGTGCAATAGAGCAAGTGCCTATATTGGGATTTGTATGTAGTATTAAAGACTCCATTCGGTTTAGCAATGCACTTTTCATGTGTGGCAAACAGGCAAGGAGTAATACATCATAGCTTTCTTCATCTATAAGGAATCTGACGTTTTACCAAATCTCTTTTTGTGGCAATTCTAGTATTTCCTTCTGGGTCTGTAGGAAAGGATGATGAAAAGACAAAAGGAACAGCAATTTATTAAAACAAAACTCAGAACCTCTGCCCTCAACTTTTCAGTTAGGCTTGTGTCATAGCAGCTCTTGGATTCAGTGACCATCACCCTTTGATATGCTCTCCATGCTGTAATAGAAGAAGGTATTCACCTTTCCTGGGCACTGTTGGCTCTGACAAGAGTCCATCTGATATTTTGGAAATGCGATAGTGCTGTAAGTGAAAGAGTAAGAGCCAGGGAGTAAGACTAGAAGCTGCTCTATCAGCTGCCTCTTTCACCTGAGATTTTCCTTCCCAAGTCAACCTTAGAGATTCCCAGACAGTGTCCTTTAAACACAGCTATCACCACCACCCCATTTTCCAGCTTGTAAGGCCCTCAACTCTTTTGGACTATCCCAGTAGAGATGTGAACATATGCCTTTTCTTCTCAGTTAACTAGAGAAAACATCAAAGTTGTTCTAAAAGTACGTGTGCAGTAACCCTTTGCCTTCCCCATCTAAATAGTAGCTGCTGTATTAAAAGATAACTAATGATTTAAAGAAATTATTGGCAAATTTAAAGTTCATCAAAATGTGAGTTTTCCAGTACAGATTTCATATCAAAACCTACTTAATGTCTGTTCCACTTTAGTTTGGCTGGAACATTTGATGGGGCACTTGGGTTTTAGTCTCTTTTCTCAACTTGAACTTACTAGCAGTTTGGACATTAGACAACCTTACACAAACCCATGTGGTGTAGGTGCTTCCAATGATCGCTACTACAAATAGATTTGGCGGTCTCCCCCCCTCCTGCCAAGACCACCCTGTAGCCTTCCTCTGCCCTGTATTTGAACTCTGAGCTGGTTGCCTCTGTGCCTAGGATTCCCTGCACTTTTGCTTTCTATGACCCTGGAGGTCTGTGAGAATTTCTGGCTCACTGGATGCAGAAGGAATGTCTGAATCATTCCCTAAAGACTTCTCTACTGGGCTTTCATCCACTCTTACCCCATACTGGGGATCTTTACTTCACTACTCCCTGCCGACCCCTGTCACCTCCCCATCTCCTGCAAAAGAGGATTCTTCTTCATTTTCTTGCCCTTTTTCTTCTTCTTTTTTCCTCTTCCTCCTCCTCCTTCATTTCCTTCTCCTCCTTCCTTTTGCTTTAGAAACATTTATAATTTATTAGAAATAAATTTAGTAGAAATAAAACATTTGATACAAAAATTTTAGAAAGCATTTGAGAAAGAATCCAAGAGCAGGTACAGTGATTTGCTTATTAAACTAAAGAACAATCCTATTTAGTGCCCTTATCTGTAGGCAGAGATCTAAAGGAGAACATTCTGGAACCACAGGAGCTATGTGGAAAAAGTTCTTATTCTTTTTAGTGTGCCTTCACAATCACGCTCCTACGTCAGCCACTCAGTGATCCTATGAAGAAAGACAGATTACAGCTTTATAGATGAAAAAACTGAGGCACAAGTAGTTCAGGAGCATGTTATTGCATTTTAAGGATTCTTTTTTTTTTTTTTTTTAAGATTTTTTTTATTTATTTTACAGAGAGAAACACAGCAAGAGAGGGAACACAAGCAGGGGGAGTGAGAGAGGGAGAAGCAGGCTTCCTGCCGAGCAGGGAGCCCGATGTGGGACTCGATGCCGGGTCTCCGGGGTCATGTCCTGAGCTGAAGGCAGTCGCTCAACCAACTGAGCCACCCAGGCGCCCCACATTTTAAGGATTCTTACCACTGTCTGTCTCCCTGTACTATTCAGATTGTCTGAGGCCTGTACACAAACTTTATATCCAGGTTGGTTCTATTCTTGAGTCAAGCCAGTCTAGCTTTGCAGATGGTCTATCATCCAAGTAATTGTAAAAGCTGACACCATTTTGGGGGGTCCTGCTATTTCGCATCATGTCCCCCCCCTCAATTCACCAAAGACCGTCAACTCTACATAGCGCGAAGGTCTGCACCTTCATGAATTTTCCACTTAATTATCTTTTTATTTTCTGTTTCCAGTTGTTTTTTTATTTTCATAGCTCAGGTTATCTATTTCATTGAGTATCCCAGTAGTATAATCATTGCCTTATTTGACTTTTTTGCTTCTTCCTTTCTCATAGCAGGAAGAAAATTAAAAATAGAGAAGAAATCCATCTTCCATATACAGTAAAGGCAATGTATGAACAGCAGTAGGTGTCACTTGCATAATGATTGAAATGATTTCTATTTTCAACATGTTGTATTTTGAAATTTTGGTGGTGTCTTGCAAACAATTAAAAATCTTATCTGATGGCAGAGTAAATGGCTAGCTCTAAGAATGCAGATCTGGAAGCATTGACCTATGGGAGGCAATTGAAACTTTTTGTGCAGTGAGTTTACTGGTGTAAATGAACACAAGGAGCAACTGGTCAGTGTTGAATTATGTAACAATTTGTATTTTTGGTAACTTCCATTGTTAGTTTACACCACGTTAATATTTGCTACCGTAGTAGTTATAGGATGATAAAGCTTGTATGCATTTCACAGTAAATAGGCTTTCAAGTCAAACAGACTTAATTTTTTAATATTGAAGTATAATTGAACATATGATAGTCTATTAATTTTAGGTGTACATTGTAGTTATTCAGTACTTTTATATATTATGAAATGATCCCTATGAGAAGTCTAGTTACCATCTGTCTCCATACTAAGTTATTATATTATTGAGTGTATTCACTGTGTTGTAAATAACACCTCTATGAGTCATTATATCGCTAAAGTTTGTACCTCTTAATCTTCTTCACCTATTTCACCTTCTCCCAACTCCCCCACCACACTCTGGTAACAGTTTGTTTCTGTTATCTATGAGTCCATTTCTGTTTAAACAGACATAGATTTAAAAATCAATTCTATCTTCTGCCAGAGTTATGAACACAGACAAGTTAGTTTCATTCTTCCCAACCTCAGCTTTCCCATCTGTAAGTAGGGATAATAATAATAATATCTATTTTGAAATGGCTTATGTAAACATTTAGATAAAGCAAATTAAATGATACAATGTATGTACAATGCCTAGGAGAGTGTCTGACACTTGATAGCATTTAATAAATAATAGATGTTCTATTAAAGATAACTATTGATTTAAAATTTTATAGTCCAGATCTATATGTTTTTTTTCCACGATATTTGGTTTCTTACTTCATCACTTACTAAAGTTATGTTCGTACTGAAGTGTGTAGTTGATGGAAGAGAAAGAAGTCAAACTTATTATTAGATGAACATGCTGAATTGTTCAAGTGATTTTCATCCTATTGAATATTAAAAGTTATACTAATTGATATTTTTCTAATATATTAATTATGGTATACTTTCCCATATTGTAGAATAATTTATTCCTCTCAAAATATAAAGTTAGAGTTTAAATACAAATTTTCATTAATACCATAAATTACTAATAACTTGCATTTTAATGTTCATTGTGGATAATACATGACCCAACCATTTAAGAATTAATAATATTAAGAGACATCCATTTCTTCCTGAAAATTGAAGAACTAACAATATTTAGAGGCATATATTCTTGTAGTTGGAGGCTAGGTCTATCCTCTGGAAGA
Source organism: Spilogale gracilis (assembly GCA_004023965.1). Classification (NCBI taxonomy): domain Eukaryota; kingdom Metazoa; phylum Chordata; class Mammalia; order Carnivora; family Mephitidae; genus Spilogale; species Spilogale gracilis. The sequence continues at coordinate 69,526 of PITA01003861.1, read as the reverse complement.
TGAATCAATAATTATTTAGTACGTATGGTAAATATAGATAAATAATGAGTAACTCGGTTTCCAAGTTGGGTGGCAGGATGGTGGAATAAAAGAAAACAAATATAACCATTTTTAAAGTAAAGCGTTAATCAATGTTTCCTTACTTAAATAATTCAAAATGGAAATATTCACTTACAAATGTTTGTGTAGTTATAAACTCAATAACCGACAAATCCAAAAAACCCGAATCATCATTGCAAGGAGGTAGTCTCCCATCAGCTATGAACAGTGAGAATTTATGCTGGGCAAGGAAAATGCTGATTTGATTTCCTTCTAATGCTTATGTATCTCCTGGGAGGGAAAAGATTGGTAAAAATTGTTGTGGAATGATAAATGTTCTAAACTTCTTTTTAATGGGACTTATTGCCAGTTTCTTATGGTCTAGATTTCTCAGTTACTGTATCTGAGAGTGATAGGGTTTTGCGGTATCCCTCTCTTCAGTCCTCATGCCACAGAAAGTATTATAGGTGGAACCATGTGAGAGCAATTTCCTTTGGCACTTACAGTAACTGAATCTCCTTGGATGGGGTCCAAGAATAAAACCTTGCTATACCAAACTTCACACCATCATGGATTGTGTTATATATAATGAGACTCTGATGTGCATGTAATGTTTCTCTTTGTTGACGGTTATGAGAGGATCTCGATTCCTGGTGAATAAATTTGTTGTCAAATCATTCACCCTTTGAAAATTCACAATTTATTTCTTGCCTCAGAGGATAAGTTCTAACCCCAAAGGTAAGCTTTTACATGACTATTTGAAAGTTGAAATAATCTTTTTCCTCCCCACTCCACCCCACCCCATGCTCAGAGGAGAAATTGATACTGAGAGAATTTTCAGGTCTTGGGATTAGTAGTTCATTATAACTCCCGGGACATATAGTGGTGCTAGTACCATCATTTCCATTTTGAAGGAAGGAGGGGGAAGAGAGCTAAGAAAAATAAACAGGTGGGCAATATATCACCTCTGCAAGTTGTATTTTGTGTTGGTTGTCACAGTAGCTTTTCTCGGACAAGCTGTTTTTCAGTGTTTGTTGCTAGGTTACTTCATTTAAATCCTGTTTATACCTAAAAAAAGCTGCGATGTAATTATTTTTATTTTGAAATTTTTTTAAACCAAATTATACATTAATCTCTAGTGGCTTCTCGGTCTATTGTCCTCCTTCAAAATTGTCCATATTGGATTACAATTCTAGTTATTTTTTTTCTTTCCCTACAACAGTGATGTGAACATGTCAAATGACTTAGTGGTTCGTCTGGCACAAGGAACTAAAAATTTAAATGCTTATCTGAACTTTATCTGAACTATCATGAGTTTTCTTGGGTCTGTAAAATTGGAACTGAAATCTCATGGAAACTGGCTTTCTCAAGAAATTTTTGGTGAGCCAGAAATACTGTGAGAGCAGCCGTTCCCGTGGTGTTCTGGCAATTTTTACTTTGGCCCGGACAAAACCAGGAAGTTCAGAGGTGAATGAGAATGAAAAATAATGAAATGGTAACTGATCTTTTTTTTTTTTTTTTTTTCTTTTTTGGTACTTCAGAAAGTTTCAGTTCAAAATCTTTAAAGAACTTATCAAGTCAGCCTTAGGAAATACAGGCCTCATGATAAGCATTACAAGAGATTTGGGATGCTATTAACAATTCATCCCATCTGTGGTAAAGAAGGAAATTAAAAACTACCGTTTCTTATTGTTCTTCACACTGTTTGACTAAAACATCGTGTTTAGAATTGTAGGTTCTATGGAATTATGGGTCAGTTTAATTAGCATATTTTCTCTGATGACATGGCAGATAGTTTAGTGAATTAGGATCAACTTTCCTTACTCTATCATAATTCAAATTCTTACTACCAGGTAGATTGCATTTCCATGGCTTTCCTATTTAGAGGTTGAGAACCTATTGTTACAGTTTACCTGAGATTTTAGTAGATGGATTATCACAGATTTTCATGAAAATCAAGTTTCTATTTGTAAGTCAAATACATCTAGAAGATACATGAATGATACTCATAGGAGCATCCTGAAGGAGAGGGAGGAGATTCTTATATATTAAGCAATAGTTCTCAAACCTTGGTCTACTTGTGGTACTTTTAAATAGAGATGCCCTGGCTTGACCCCCCATCTACTACATCCAAATCAATGATTGTGGAACCCATGCTACTTTATTTTTCTCTTGCTCCATTGGTTCCTATCATGTCCTGCAGACAAGTGTTCACTTAAGTGTTGTGGTTGTAAAAAGTGATTTTGTGTGAAAACTTGCATCTATGTAAAGCTGGAAGAGGCTGCTTCTATCGTTCTTGCTTTATGGTTGAAAGATCAAAGCTCAGGGAGTTTCAATAATTTTCTCAGGGATTGAGTGATAGAGTTGAAACTCAAATCCTGCTCTTCTGCCTCAAAGCCCTAGACTTTTCCCACCATAACACCAATGTCCTGCAAGCAGAGAAAGGAGGCACATCTGTTCCTACTTAAAAAAAATTAAAAAGTGATGTTTTGTCTGAGAAAGATCTACCATTATAAACATTAATAACACCAAAGATGTGACAGACATTTATTTCTCGTTTACTTATCTAAGGAGGCAGGTAATCGAGACAATTCACAGATAACTTCTTTCAGATACCTACTCCTGTTTTTGAGTGCTCAGTAAATCCTTTGTGATAGACTATGGACTTGAAGGTTTTGTTCTCTTTGCAAGCTGTCACAACTCTTGGCAATGGAAGTGCTAATTGCCGATTCTGAAGGCTGATTATCAGCCCCTGGGAAGTGTCCACCTTTCTTTTTAGCCTTTCCATTAATTCTGGGTTCTTTTGTGTGCAGAGGCTAGGACGATGGGATCAGAAGCCATGCTGAGTTATGCCATTTTAGTGTAACAACATATAATTCCTGTAGCATTCTAAAAAGCCAGAGTTTACAAATGCCTGAAAATTTTCAAAAATTGTTATGAAATTAATGCCCCCCATAGAATCTTACTTCATTGTTTTTGCTGGCTCTATTTTAAAAGCCGTGTATCTTCGGTGACTTAAGGGACTGGGCTTGGAATAAATGATGCCCTTTGGATCAGTTTTGTCTCTGTGATTTGTACAGGATTTTCAACCGCTAGCCTGGCCTTTATCCCGGGCATGCATTTGAAATGTAGTCACATAAGATAGGGTAGGGGCAGGAGGACATGAGGGCAGAGGGATGATTTCCAAGCTCCAGGATAGTCAGGGGGAGAAGTCTATCCCTAGAGGAGAAAAGTAAGTAGAGTTTGTGTGTAACTAAAATAAAAAAGTATGGAAGGTTTCTGGAAAACCCTGAAATGTATACAAGTTACAACAGACCGCCCTTAGGGCAGTTTTAGCGAGTGCAACTGGCACTCTTACAAAAGATAACCTAACCTGACACTAACCCTGCCAGTAGTTCAGGGATAATATTTTCACTAGGATGAACTGCTCTTGAACTGTTTCTGTAATTTATTTGGTGCAAACAGGCTTTCCTTCAACATCAGACATGCATGTCTTATGGCCACCCATTTGTTTATTGTAAAAACATATTTGTTATAGCCAATGCAAGCAAAACCCTCCTTTCCACTGGTGTTTGAATTCCCCCCGAAGCCTTCTCATACTGTGTACCACAGCCCAGATGATGAAGTATACGCGAGCTTGTTCCAAACCATGTCCCATGTTTTCTTTGGACTTATCTTCAAAATCTATGGCTGAAGAGCAACTCCTAGTGTTTTATGACCTTTTTGCATGATGGTGCTTATCCTTTGGACTTGAAATGATCTTCCTTCTCTTAATGAAAATGTCAAGTATGCCTGAGGATCCAGGCAGACACTGGACTTTGGGCTAACTGCAAAGAAAGGAGAAGAGCTGACTAGATGTAACAGAACAGATGTGTTTTAGAAAACTATGGGAATACAGTAAAAATTGCTTGGTGCAAACTATATAAAGCACTATAATGCATTACCAGTTTCACCATCATTATAGTCATGAATATTATAGTATAGCCTACATGTTGTCAATACATAGCTTCTAGACTGATCGTGAAAACAAAGGAGACCTTGGATGATTCTAGAGATGATGGCTTCTACAGACACTAATCGATTCCAGAAATATTTCCTTGAGTGGCTACTATGTGCCAGTAAACAACCCAGGGGGAAAAAAAATTTTCTTTGCCAAACCCAATTATTCTTTTTGTATTTGGAATGACTCAATTCCCATCTTGTATTAGTAAAAGCAGATTGTTTTGATTTATTCCCAAACTTGTAGATGCCATCTTTTAGACTGTTGAAGGAATCCAAAGATCTGATGAGCATATTAGACCTCATTTATGAGCCTGATAGGAAGAGGAAATGAGAAATGATTGATGCATCTGTTCTTGTGGCCCAGGAACTTCTTGGATAGAGTTGAAGTGATTCTACAGAAGAATTAACACTTTTTGAATAACATATATTAGGACTGTTGCTAGTACATATGATACCTTTGAGCAAATTAGGGAAAAAGTGCCTCTTCTTTGTGACACTTCTGTCTGGAATATTGTTATAATAAATGAGCAAATCCATGACATCCATGCTTAGGTGTGCTTCCCTGTGCAATGCACACCTTGCCCAGCTATCTGCAGTGGCTCTGTGCAGTGGCTATCTCCCACAGTGTGGAGGGACTACAAACAAATTGGAGCAACATGTCAATATTAATGTCTATCCTCCCAACAAGACACATATGCTATAATTCTGTAACCAAATTACTATAACTTTCTCTTTCTTTATAGTTTTCCCCCCAAACATACATTTCGTGGGGAACCTGAGTTTAACTCACACATTTAAATGAAAGCTATGTTTACTGCCCTTCCTCTTTAATTTCCATAGATTTTTCCTCAATTGAAAGCTCTGCATTTCTGATTAATCTAATTTCACTTTGTTCATGCATTATAACCTGTCCATATTTTTGGCTAACTTCTTTTTAGGATATCTTCCTCAAAATCAAGTGGATGATTATCTGACCATGAAGGACTAAAATGATAAATAGATATCTGACATCTATATAATCCCTATATATCTGAACACTGTGCCATGTGAATTCTAAAACCCCACAATTCTAAATTAAACTTAAAAATGCATAATCCTAAACTAAACAAAAATTTATTTTCCTGCTTATCCTAAGTGTACTTTCCATCATTTTTGTTATGTACTTACATGGCAGAAAGAAGAAAGCGAATACAAAATAAATTAATGACGGTCTCATTTTCTTTTCTAGCTTCAACATCTAGTTCCTATAAAACCCCAATATTTAAACCTTTAGGTTGCTCTTATACTTGGGCCCTTAACTGACAGATTTTGGTAACACTAAACTGAATTGGGGAACCTGGGTGACTCAGTTGGTTAAGGTCTGCCTTTGACTCAGGTCATGATCTCAGGGTCCTGGGATCGAGGTCCATGTCAGGCTCCCTTTCAGCAGGTGGTCTGCTTCTCTCTCTCCCTCTGCTTGTTGCTGCCCTTGCCTGGGCTCTCCTACTCTCTCTTTGTCTAACAAATAAATAAAATCTTAAAAAAAATACATAACTGAATTGGGCTCTTAGAATTTGGTTGATTTCAAGGGCTAGCTTCTAAAAATGTGGGCTTATCTTGTGTTTATCACAATCTAAGACCTACATATGTGGAATGCCCTCATGTATATATACAATGTCTCCTACTAAATATATATATCCTTCAAATGTTTGCAGACATTTACATGGTATCCCTCATACCCACAAGTTGATATAGCCATTTGGGAAGCATTGAGAGACAAAACTGGCAATAATTATCATAAAATGTTATCCACAGAAGTTTGGGTTTGGAAGATCTGGTTTGTTGATCAGCCATCAATTGGTTAATGTGGTAATAATGAGAAAGAAACTTTTCAAACTGTCATTCCCCACTCCTTTTTTATCTACCTCTGATTCTCTATCCCCCGTTCATTTCTACTTTAAAATGATAGTCTGTGGCATGGCTATTCCAACACATATAGTAGGAAATTGCTACCTACCGAAGGCTAGTGTACATTAAATATATCTGTTCTCAATTATTTGGACAAAATAAACATATGTATATAGAGAGTAGGGATTAGGAAAGCCTCTTCTTTTTTTTTTTCCTCCCTGAGCTATGCTCAAAAAATCCCAGGAGCTTCCAAAGAAGAAACTTAAGGGTTGCAAGGAGGTAAGATAAGGAAACTTGCAAGAGAGACTCATGGTATCCCATTTTTATTTTAGTCAGAGTTCTGCTTTTATATGTCTAATAACTCTGACATACAGGTAGTATTTCATTTGAAGAAAGAATCAACAAATACAATAAATTTAAAACCCATTTGCTTTGGAAATGCTTGGGCATACAATACTTAAGTAATGGCTATGTATATTCTCCATTCTAACCTTTGCCTTCATCTATATCCTCATCTTCTCAAGGGCAGGCACTGTGTCATAATCAACTCTTTGGCTGGGATATTGCTTCTTAAATAAACAGATATACAATAGAAACCTTGGAGTAATTTATTGATACAACGAAAGTAAACTCGCCATCACATTTTTCATATAATTTCTAGGGGTATTGGTTGGATTTAGACTGATAAAGATTGGTCAGATAAGTAGGGCAATCATAAAGTGAATAATTTCCAAAAAATAAAATGGTTTTTAAAAGTTTTGAGGGATGACTGGTATGCTTCCATGGCATTTTATGTTCTGAAACACTGGATGCCTCTAAAAGCAGCAATATTTCAAAGGACATTCTTTATTACTTAATTACTGCTTCTGTTTCCTTTTACGGTGGTCCAGGTGTACTTATTTTTTTGTCATCTGAGAGAAGAAGGAAATAGCTTTGTTTTTCATGTTTTGTAGAACACTATCTGAAAAAAATGTTCTTACACCTCAAGTGCCAGTCTGTTACGAAAAGAGAAAGTGGTAAATTGTACTGCTCATTTCCAATACCTATTCCCTTGAACTCAGAGCTCTATGACTTGCTTTTACTGATGAAATGTGATGGGGAGTCTCATATGTCCCTTCCATGTGGAAGCTTTAAGGGACAATACGTGCTTCCCCCTCCTCTTTTCCTTCTGCAACAGTCAGCCAGCAGTGCTACATATCCCCAGGGGAGGCAGATAATGAAGAGAAGAGACCCCACTGACCACCTAGGCATTGTCGTGTGGGTAGGAAACACAAACAACAACAACAAACAACAACTTTGGTATTTTAGCATAGGAGTGAGAGTGAAAACGTGGTTTTTGGATGTGTGTTTTTATTTTTGCGTGTGGAGTCTGAGTCCAAATGTGTTATCATACTATTCTGTGGTCTTCTTGTCATCTAAGCCAAGTCACTATGTACAAAAACAAACCACAGTGGTTTTTAGTCCCCCCCCCCCAAAAAATCAGAGAGGAGGGAGAGAGAACTGGTGCAGCTGTGGCAACAACCTTATTGTTAGGGAATGAGGGTATCTGATTTATAAGTACCTAGGAAGTATGAAAAAAAAAAAAAAGCTATGCCTATCAGGGCAGGGAGTTTTTCATTTGGTGGGAAACAATTCTTGTGTGCATTTGTTAATTAGTTATTTTTGTCTTCAAAACTTGAGATGTAAATTTAAATCTCTCATTTTTACTAATTTAACCAGAATTATTGAATTCTAGAATCAAGATTTAATGCTAGCTTGGGCCAACTTGCTTTAATTATCTGGGGACCTAGCACTCAAACCTTTCCAGCCCACAGATTACATGTGGGCCTGTGATGGAGAATATCTGAGTGTTCTTCCTGGTAAGCATTAATTGCACCCCCATTGCCTCTCATGGAAAATGTGCCAGGGGTCCAAGCCAATATTTAGACTATTGACATTAATTCTGTCCCTCTCCCTCTCTAAGGTGGTATACAGTAACTTCTAAGATCGAATTGTTAGACAAGCAAAAACATTTTCAGATTTCCGATAATTTTATCTTTCATTTTATGCCAAAGATATAAATTTACATCCAGCATTTGCTATAATCACATGGCCCTCCACAGCTACCCAAGCAAGCAGCCAGCAGAAACAGGAAGTTTAATAAAACCCTATACTTCATAAAATGTAGTCCGAAATGTGTCGTGGACCTTGGACCTCCCCCTTCCAAAGTGATGAACTAACATTTAATTTTTTTAAAGTTGTTTATTGAAATCTAAATATATTTGATTCTTTAAATGAGAAAGGGAAAGACACTTCCAACAGTTACAGTCTTTGATATGAAAATGTATGTGGATATATGTTTTCATCATTAATTGCCATAGTGTTTTGATATAATACATGTTTATATCAGCTTCCCAATTTCACACAAGCATAACTTTGTACAGTGATCTTCATGGTAATGTGTATTTTGGAATGAACTGTGACATTTCAGTCGTGTTTCCTACTTATGAAGTTTTATACATCATCATGTTTGCTGACAAGCAGGAAGCCTGATGTGGGGCTCGATCCCCGGTCTCCAGGATTTGGCTTTTGACCTGAGCCAAAAGCAGTCACTTAACCAACTGAGCCACCCAGGCGCCCCTAATTATAAAATTTTTTTACCTGCAATTCTACACTAAAAATACATAATATAGAAAATGAATATGATCCTGAAATATATACCAGAGGTTGTAGGCAAGACTCTAAAATAAACTGCTATTTGTGCTTTGTAGGGAGATGCCCTTATTTCTAATATTCAGTTGTCCAGGATTGAGAAGAAGTTGTGGGTAGTCATAAAGAAAGAAATGAATGGGTGCCTGGGTGGCTCAGTCATTAAGCGTCAGCCTTCAGCTCAGGTCCTAAACCCGGAGTCCTGGGATCGAGCCCCACATCGGGCTTCCTGCTCCACGGGAGGCCTGCTTCTCCCTCTCTCACTCCCATTGCTCATGTTCCCTCTCTAGCTGTGTTTCTGTCTGTCAAATAAATAAATAAAATCTGAAAGAAAGAAAGAAAGAAAGAAAGAAAGAAAGAAAGAAAGAAAGAAAGAAAGAAAGAAAAGAAATGAATGTGGGGCACCTGGGTGGCTCAGTTGTTAAGTGTCTGCCTTTGGCTCAGGTCATGATCCCAGAGTCCTGGGATAGAGCCCCACATTGGACTCCCTGCTCAGCAGGAAGCCTACTTCTCCTTCTCCCCCTGCTTGTGTTCCCTCTCTCACTGAGTCTCTTTCTGTCAAATAAATGAATAAAATCTTTAAAAAAAGAAAAGAAGGAAACAAAGAAATAATGAATATCACTAAAGAGTTATAAATGAAAGCAATGAGGAATTCAAAGGGAGTATTTAAAAGTTATCTGCCATAGAGACTCTTAAAAATTTAAATAAAGAATGTACAGTTTTTTTTTAAAGAGTTTACTTTATTAATTTGAGAGAGAGAGCATGAGAGGGGAGAAGGTCAGAGAGAGAAGCAGACTCCCTGCAGAGCTGGGAGCCCAATGTGGGACTCAATCCCGGGACTCCAGGATCATGACCTCAGCCAAAGGCAGTTGCTTAACCAACTGATCCAGCCAGGCACCCAAGAATGTACAGTTTTTAATGGATGAAATGGAGAGACCTGGCTGGCTCAGTTGTTAGAGCATGTGACTCTTAATCACAGGGTCATGAGTTCACGCCCCACGTGGGGTGTGGAGTCTACTTAAAATAAAAATAAAACACAATATTTAAATGGATGAAACAAGATATTCTCATCCTCTCTTCTTAGAAATTATACAAATGAACAAGAATAGGAAATAAAAACCTAAATCTCAGTTCCATGACATTAAGAAATACTTTTAACTTTGAACCCTGATAGAAATAAGGCTACCAAATCTTTTAAAACCGGGATACAATAAGATGCTGAGGTTGGGTCCAGAGCTGTGGATCTTACTGAAGGTGGACAAAGTCTAACTCTTCATTGGGACAAAATATTTAGATGCATTGTCTAATAGCAAAAGCTATTTAGACAAGATTTGGTAAAAAGATAGAGAAGATAGGGCTGGGTGAGGAAATAGAAACACAATGAGAAGCCATATTGTCCGAAGAAGTTTTTGGTGAGGCAGGATAGAGAAAAAGAATGCATTGTGAGAAACCCTGAAATATCAATCTCTATCAGCTGGAGAGAGTAGCTCATTAATACTCACAGACAAGTATCATCAGAATTGCCTGTGGCCTAGAATATAGCCCTAGTCCCCCTCAAACATATACTCTTACAGATAGCTACATTTGTAAGAAGTAACTTCATTCAAATAGGAATTTTAAAAACCTGCCATAGAACCATCCAAATATATTCTATGTAATTATATAAAAACCAAATAGTGTTTGCCGTGAATTTTAAAATGTTAAGGTATTGCTTCCATTAAATAGGAATTCTAAGTATAGACATGAGAGTGTGGGGAAAATAAGGTGAGGCAACAGAATATAATGAATTTGGATTGGCAAGCTCAAAAGAAGTGGAAGAAAAAAAAAAACCATCACAGATATAAAGACCACACTGGATGCAGCACAAAAGAGAACAGACTATACTGAAAACACAGGAAGGAATATTAAATATTGTAAAGAGAGTGGCACCTGGGTGGCTCAGTTGGTTAAGCTTTGGACTCTTGATTTTAGCTCAGGTCATGGTCTCAGGGTTGTGAGATGGCCTTGCATCAGGCTTTATACTCAGTGTGGAGTTTCTTTGAGATTCTCCCTACCCCTCTGCCACTCTCCCCGTGCATACTCTCTCTCTTTCCAATAAATAAGTAAATAAATAAATAAAATCTTAAAAATAAATATTGTAAAGGGAACAAAATAGAATAGAAAGTTAAAAAGAGATTAGAAGAAATAGAAAATGCTAGACCTGGTAAACAAATATGAAAGCTCTAATAGAATATCAACACTGGAAATGATGTTGTCCCCAAGAATGAAACGTAAATTATGAAAGAATAAAAATATTTGAAGATATAACTAAAGAGAAGTTTATAGCAATCGAAGTAGCCTTAGATATTTAGATTAATGTGTCATGTATAGCATGAGCTAGAAAAATTGCCTTAGAAAACAAACAGAAATACAGCCTGATAAATTTTCTGGACACTAAAAATAAAAAAAAAATTGAATCTCTTGTCAAAAAGATAATAATTAAGGTGGACTACAGAAAAGTTTATAGAAAGAATAAATGCTAAAATACAGATAAGAAATAAAAGTGCAAACTAAGAATTTTATATCTGTCCAAATTTATCCAAGAACAGGTGAAGATAATCTAGAGGAAAACTTCCAGTGAAACAAGAATGGAATGGAGAAAAAAAAGTAGTGGAATGGTACATTGAATCCATGGAACTGTTAAACCCAAACTTAAAAAAACAAAAGAGAGTTTCGATTTTGGAGGATATAAATATTTAGTGAGCTGACAATGTGGCAAACAAACAATTAGCAGATAACAAAAGACAAATATGCTTAAAAACCATAAAATATGCTCAGTCTCAAAATAAAAGAAATGGAACATTTGTAATGAAAAACAAAAGAATCCAAACAGCCAAAACAGTCTTGAGAAAGAACAAAGCTAGAGACATCACACTTCTTCACTTCAAACTATATTGCAGTACTATAGTAATGAAAACAGTGTGGTACTGGCAAAAAAAACCAGACTCATAGGCCAATGAAACAGAATCAAGAGCCCAGAAATGTATCCACATATGCCTGATTGACTAAAATTTGACAAGGAAGCCAAGAACTCTCAATGGAGAAGCAATAGTCTCTTAAATAAACTGTGTTTAAGAAACTGAATACTCAAATGCAAAAGAATGAAACTGAACCCCTGTCTTACATCACTCAAAAAAAATTAACTCAAAGAGTATTAAAGAATTACATGTAAGACCCAAAAACATAAAACTCCTAGAAGAAAAAAGGGGAGGATCTTCTTGACATTGCTTGTGGTGATGATTTTTTGGATATGACACCAAAAACAGAAGCCACAAATCAAAATAAATAACAAAAGGATTGTTTCAAACTTAAAAAACTTCAGGGTGGGGGGTGGTTGGGGCACCTGGCTAGCTATCAGTGAAGTGTGTGGTTCTTAGTCTCACAGTTGTGGGTTCCAGCCCCATGTTGGGTGTAGAAATTACTTAAAAATAAGATCTTTAAGAAAAAAAAAACACTAAAAAATGCATGTAAAACAAAAGAAACAATAACACTAAAGGGAACTAATGCAGTAGGAGAAAAGAAGAAGTAAATATTCAAAATACATAGGAACTCATGTAACTCAATAGTCAAAAAACAAATTACTTTAAAAATGGGAAAGAACTTTAGACATTTTTCCAAAGAAGGTATACACATGGCCAATAAGTACATAAAAATGTGCTCAACATCACTGATACACAGGGAAATACAAATCAAAACTACAATGAGCTGTCACCTCACACTTGTTAAAATGGCTAGTATCAAAAAGAGAAAAGCTAACAAGTATCAGCAAGGATGTGGAGTAAAGGGAACCCTGTGCACTGTTGGTGGGAATATAAATAAGTACAACTCCTATGGAAAACAGTATGAACTTCCTTAAAATTTTTAAGATAGAAATACCATATGATCCAGCAATTTCACTTCTAGGTGTATATCCAAAGAAAATGAAATCACTATTTTGAGGAGATAGCTGCATGCCTGTGTTCATTGCAGCATTAGCCAAGATATGGCGACAACCTAAGTGTCAGTTGACAGATGAATGGATAAAGTAAATGTGACACATACACACACACACACACACACACACACACACAGAAAGAGAGAGAGAGAAGGAGAGGGGGGGGAGAGAGGAATATTATTGAGTCATGATAAAAGGAAATCTTACCATTTGCAACAATGTGGGATGAACTTGTGGACATTGGTAAGAACAAAATATTGGTAAGCAAGGTATAAAATAGGTCAAAAAGTATGTCAATGATGCAAAAAAAAGTGGGGGCAGAAAAAGACCTAGAACATATTAAATACAAGATAAGCATCTCTGTGAAAAAGAAATTCAATAGAATGAAAGGATCTGAAGACGTGGTCAGCTGGGTTCTAACATAGGAAGCACATGCCAGGAGGTGTCGTAGTTTAGCATTTGAGAATGTGGGCTTTGGTATAGAATTGCCTGTGTCAAAAATTTTTTATTTTGTGTGTTTTTATTTTGTGTTTTATTTTTATTTTTTTATTTTATTCATGCCAGGAATTAAAGATATGATAAAAGATACCATACAAATATTAAGCAAAGCTCCTATATTAATATTACTATAGATAAGATAGAACTGAAAGCAAAAAGCATGAATAGAAATGAATATATACATGACATAACAAAAATAATGATCCATGAAGAACACATATCATGAGCTTCACATTATATTCAATAGACAAAAACCAAAAGAGATATAGAAGCTTTAAATAAAATGTATATAGCTGTATATCCCCAATAAAAATAAACATTTCTTTCAAGTACATTTTAAATATATTTTTTTAATTGATCATGTGTTAGGCCACCAAGGACATCTCAATAAATTATAAGAAATTAATATATATAGACCACATTCTCTGACCACATCCAGAGAATGACCACATTCTCTGTTAAATAAGAAATTAACATTAAAAAGCAGTCTTAAAGAACCCATATATGTTTGAATTTTAAAATACTTCATGTGGTAGGCATATATTTAAATACAAATAACAGTAAAAGTAATACTGTATAGAATACCTGAGGGATATATCAAAATGGGTACGTGGTGGAAAACTTTTAACATATTTAAAACAAAAAAAGATTTAAACAAATCAGTTAAGCATTCAATTTAAGAATATAGAAAAAAAGGAAAACAATAAAAATGGTATACCTGATAAGGAAATAATAAAGATAAGAGCGCAGATTAATGAGTAAAGAAGTAATATAGAAAATCAATAGGCCTAAAAATTAGAGCTTTGATAAAAAATTCAAAAGAAAAGAGTACATATAATTAATAATAGAAAGGAAACATAAGTATAGACACAATACAGATATAAAACAATAGGAATATACTAAATCAATTGAAAATTCAGATGAAATAGTAATTTCCTAGAAAAATTAAAATTACTAAAATTCACTGGAGCAAAACATGAATAAACCAGTAACTATTAAAGAAATGAATAGCAAGAAATCTCTTGCTCTAAAGACGCCAAGCCAAGACATCTTTATAGGTGTGTTTTAAAAAACTTTCTAAAAACAGGTATCTGCTACTTATATAAACTGTTTATGATTAAAATAAAAGAAGAAAAGCTTGCTTGCTTAATCTATGAGGTTAATTTGCTATTGATAACCAAACTAGTCAAAGATTTTATTAAAAAAGAAAACTACAGAATAATTCCCAAGTGGACATAAAAATCTTGAATAAAGGGGCACCTGGGTGGCTCAGAGGGTTAAGCCTCTGTCTTTGGCTCAGGTCATGATCTCAGGCTCCTGGGATCGAGTCCCACATCGGGCTTTCTGCTTGGCAGGGAGCCTGCTTCTTCCTCTGGGGTGCCTGGGTGGCTCAGTTGGTTAAGCAACTGTCTTCGGCTCAGGTCATGATTCTGGAGACCCGGGATAAAGCCCTGCATCCGGCTGCCTGCTCGGCGGGAAGCCTGCTTCTCCCTCTCTCACTCCCTCTGCTTGTTTTCCCTCTCTAGCTATGTTTCTCTCTGTCAAATAAATAAATAAAATCTTTAAAAAAATATCTTGAATAAGGTATTACAAACTGAATTAATAGCTTATTAAAACTACACGTTCATCATGTTCAAGTAGTATTTATTCCAGGAATACAAAGCTGTTTCAGTATCAGAAAATCTATCAGCTCATACTAGCACATAATCAAATCATAGATGCAGGATAAGATACCAATATTGATACATTTATTTATTTGTTCAACAGATATTGATTTGGCACCTACTTTGTGTTAGGCATTGCCCTGGGTCATGGGGAATATCACGTAAACAAAAATTCTCTGCCTCGTGGATTTTACATTCAAATGGATGAATCGAAAGATAATCAAATAAACAGTTAAATTGTATAATGCCATGACATAATAATCACTACAAGGAAAATGGAATCAGGATAATGAGATAGAATGTGATAAAGAGTGCTGTTGCGTAAAGTGTGGAAGTGAGACAAAGTTTTTCATGAAAGAGCACATCAGGCCGAGGGAACTGTGAGTGTGAAGGCTCCAAGGTAGGAGTCTGCTTGGATCAGGGATTAAGGAGGAACATTTAGGAGCATGCTTGGTAGGCATAAGAAGAAATAACTTAGGTGGAGCAACTGAGCAAAAGATAGAAAATGAGATTGGAGAGATTGCTAGAACCCTGAACATATATGGTTTTGTGTGCCAAAATAAGACTTTGGATTTTTTTCTAGTTGTAATGGAAAAACCTTGGAGGGTATTCAGAAGAAGAGTGACAAGATCTGATTTGTGTTCTAAATCACAAACGCGGCTACCCTCTCTGGCTACTGTGTAGAGGATAATCTATACTAGTGCAAGCATAATTTATGTGAAAACTAGTGAAAGAGGATAAACTAGTTCCAAGAAAATGGCTGTACCCCAGATGAGATGCATTGGTGGCTTCTACCAGGGTAGTTGCAGTGGTGAGTGTGATTAAATGGTTTCATATATAGAATCTGGTAGCAAATGTATTGGTTAGGGTTTTCCGGAGAAACAGAACCAATGGGAGGTATCTGTGTTTTATTATAAGGAATTGGCTTGTGAAATTATGGTGGCTGACAAGTTTCAAGATCTGTAGTTGGTAAACTGGAGGCCCAGGACAGCTAATGGTGTGGTTCTAGTCCAAGGCCAAAGGCCCGAGAACCAGGAGGGAGTGTATATTTGGAGCCAGAAGGCAGTAGGGTCTCAAGTCAGTGTTCCAGTTTGAGCCTGAAGGCAGGAAGAAAATTGATGTCTCTCCCATCTTGAAAGCAGTCAAGCAGGAGGAGTTCCTTTTTACTTACTGGAGGATTAGCCCTTTGTTCTATTCAGGGTATCACCTGATTAGATCAAACCACCCACATTAGGGAGAACAATCTGCCTACTCACTGTTCTGATTTAAATGTTAATCTTATCCAGAAGCCCTATTGCAAATGTACCCAGAATAATGCTTCACCAAAAAGTGTAGGCACTCCACACCCCAGTCAATGTGACACAAAATTAACCATCATGGCAAATTAGGAATAGTCTTGAGTAAAGAATATCTGTGAAAAACCTACAGATGTCACTTTTCAAAGGTGAAATTTTAGAAGTGTTTCCAGCAGCAAGACAAGGATATCACTATAGCCATGTGAACAGTGTGTTGAAGGTCTCATCCAATGCAATACAAGAAGAAAAAGATTAAGTGGTACAAAATTGGAAAAGGAAAAGAAAAACTGCCCTTATTTGTAAACTGTGTGATTTTAAACAAAGAAAATCCAGGAGCTCTTCAAGCTACTAGAATTAATAAACAAGTACCATAAGTTTACTGGATGGAAATCAGCATGCTGAGATCATTGTCATTATAACAAACCAGCTAGAAAATAAAGAGAAAAGCATATAAAATTTGTAGTAATAAACCTAGTACATGATAGTTAAGAACTCTAAGAAGAAAATGAAATCTATCTGAAGAACAACAAATAAGATTTGAATGCAGTTATGCACTGCTACGTTCAAGAATTATAAAGATGTCGATTTCTCTTCAAAATACTCCATAATGTTAATAAAATTCTTAACAAAATATGGGACTTTATGGAACTTGACAAGCCAATCTTAAAATTAATATGGAAGCACAAAGAATCAAGAATAGCCAAGTTAAATTTGAAGAAGAATAAGTTGGGGGGGAGGGGGAAATTTGTCAGAGCAAATAAATCAAGAATTTACAGAGCTATAGAAAATGAGACAGTGTGGTATTGGCATAGGAAGTCAAAGAGACCAAGGGAACATAATAGAGAGCCCAGAAACAGATACTTGCATATGTGGAAACTTGAAATATGACCAAGGTGGCACTACAAATCAATGAGAAAAAGCAGGACTGTTCAATAAATGGTACTGGGACAACTGGTTAACCATATGGAAAAAATAAAGCAAAATTGGATCCCATTCTCACACCATATACAAAAATAAAGTCCAGATGGATTAAAGATCTAAATGTTAAAAGCAGTTTTTGGTAGAAAATATGAAACATCTTCATCACATTTAGATGTGGAAGAATTTCTTAGACAAGACACAAAAAGTAGAGCCAAAGATTGGTAACTTTGATGACACCAAGATAAATTAAAAAAAAAAACAAAACCCTCATGTTTAAAAAAGACACAAAAATAAAGTGAAAAAAGAAACCACAGAATGTGAAAAGATATTTCTAACTCATATAAATGACAAAAGAATTTATTTTTCTGAATAACTGAATAGAGGAATCAACAAAGGCCATTATCATGCAATTCAAAGAAAATATAACCTAACACTTAACATATGAAAAGATGCTCAACTTACCAATAATGGGGGAGGGAATAAGTTAGATGTCATGTTAGATTGACAAAATGTAAATAATGACTGTACCAAGAGTAATGGTAATTCTCATAGATGGTTAGTAAGCATGTGAATTGTTACCACTACTTTCGAGAGCAGTTGTAAAATAACTCGTAAAGTTGACATCATTATCTCTAATTTAGCAGTTCTATTAGTAGACATATAACTTGGTGAAAATTTCACATGTGAGAAAGGAGATGAGTGTTGCAGATTTCTAATGAAAACAATTTAAAAGGAGAAATGTCATCCCATAGAAGAGCAGATTAATAAATCGTGATATAGTCACATAGTGGAATACTATATAGCATCTGAAAAGAACACATTAAGGGTGCCTGGGTGACGCAGTCGGTTAAGCATTGGACTTTTGTTTTCGGTTCTGGGGTTCCAGTTGTGATCTCAGGGTCATGAGATTGAGCCTCACATCAGACTCTGTACTGAACCTGGAATCTGCTTGAGATTTTCTGTCCCTCTCTCTCTCTGTCCCTCCCACTCCTGATCTCACCCTTTCTCAAATAAAGAAATAAATCTTTAAAAATAATAAAGAGAATGCACTAGAGATACATGTTGTTAATACATGTGTTAAGACAAATTATCAAAAGCATAGACTGAAACACAAAAAGCAAGTTGCAGAATGATGCGTACAATAGCATACCATTTAAGTAAACTTTAAAAACCAGTCAGTGTTGCCACATTATGCAGTATTATCTTTATTGGTGAATGCACGAATACTGAGTGAAGATATAAATTATATTTGGGATTTATAAAGCATTAATCTGTGACTAAGGTAGGAAGTCATAAATTATATATATTTATATATAATTATATTTGTTATTTATATATTGATTATATATCACATTTATTATACATACATATATCAAACACACACACACACACACACTACTCCCCTGGCATGGTTTCAATCAACTGAGAACTGATTGGGGTGAATTTTAAAGCACACAAGACAAGAGTTCCACTTCTCAATACAAATACCACACACAGTCCCTATCTTCTAGCCCCTCACTTGGCATGTGAGAGGCCAGGACCATTTCACATTTGTCTTTTTATTCTCAACATCTGAATAAATGCATAAAAGAAAGCTTCTCAAAGTATTCTCTACATTTAGAATGTGAATGTCCGGTCTGCCATGTTTCCAGGATGAATGTGAGAGCATTTCTGAGAAACCCGAACTATCTGTATAGAAGATTTGTTAGAGAGTCAGATGCTGTAGTTTTCAAATTAGATATATTTTAATTGAGGTGATTTAAACTGGAAATATCAAAGTCATGGAACACTTTGCTAGAATGACTTTTTCCCCTCTCAGCTGGAAATAAATTTGGACGGTAAGGCTTGCATTAAAATAAAGGAGAAATTTCAGAGTCGGAAAATAAATGACCTGAACAGCTTCCCTCAACTTCTGAAGACAAGCTCCAGCTTACATAAAGTACAAACTCATTACTGGAATTCACTGAGTTGGTTCTTTTTGCTCCTGTTTACTGTGCGGCATCAACTAGAGGAGCTTGATTGAAAATGGTTGTGTCAGAGGCCTTGATGAGTTAATGCCCAATGGGTTTTAAAGTCTTAATTCTTCATTCAACTAGTAATTAAAATCCACAGCTTAACTCAGCTAAGACTTTTTTCTTCATTGAACAGGTAGCATGCTTGTCATGGCAGGGGGTTTCTAAATTCTTTAAGCCCTGATTAAAATATTTTTACAAACACAATACACAATCACCTGATA
The DNA here is from genome assembly GCA_004023965.1 of Spilogale gracilis. Taxonomy (NCBI): domain Eukaryota; kingdom Metazoa; phylum Chordata; class Mammalia; order Carnivora; family Mephitidae; genus Spilogale; species Spilogale gracilis. The sequence continues at coordinate 50,323 of PITA01003861.1, read as the reverse complement.
ATATGTAGTTGTTTTATTTTTTTTAAATCTTGTGGTAAAAGTATAAGCTGATAACAGCAAATTTTTCTTTCTTTTCTGTCAATTTAACTCTACCAATTAATTTTACTGAAAATTTATTTCATTGAAAAAGTGACTCAGACTATAGAAAATTTGGAAACTCCAGAAAAGCAGAAAGTGGAAAATAAAAACTCCATAGTCCCCTCACTTAAAAATAACTCTAATTTAAAGTTGATGCCTTGGGGGGTGGGGGGATGGGAGAGCCTGGTGGTACTGAGGGCACATGGAACACTGAGTGTGGGGAATGGGGAATGAATCTTGAACACTGGAAAAAAAATTTAAGTAACAATAAAAAAAATAAATAAAAATTAAATAAAAATTAAAAAAACAAAAAAAATAAAGTTGATGCCTCACCTTTATTTTTCAATTAGCTGTTTCTGAAGGCACAGCATTTTGGTTTGGGTTTTACATCATTATAACATCACCGCATTATTTTTGGATTTTGTTTGTTTTGTTTTACAACCTAAGACTTTCAGGGCAATAGGGCTTACCTGATTTTTTTTTTCTTGAAGCAGGATAAATAAGTCAAACTTTGGTTGCATTTGCTTTGGCATGATTCTTACTTAGTTTCTTTAGTTCATTCTTTAGTTCATTGCAGGACTTACAAGCTGTATGTTGTAGCAGAAAGAACAGGGACTTTGAAATCTTACCAACCTGGGTTTGAATTCCAGTTTCACCTCCTGGTAACTATATGTCTTAGGTGTGTTCTCTGTAACAAATATATATGTGGCCTTTTTTTTTTTTTTAAAGATTTTATTTATTTATTTGACAGAGAGAAACACAGCCAGAGAGGGAACACAAGCAGAAGGACTGAGAGAGGGAGTAGCAGGCTTCCCGCCTAGGAGGAAGCCCGATGTGGGGCTCGATCCCAGGTCTCCAGGATCATGCCCTGAGCCGAAAGCAGTGGCCTAACCAACTGAGCCACCCAAGCGACCCCGAGGCCTTTTTTTTTTTTTTTTGTATGATAGACACTATTACTCAATCTTGAAGCAATGTATTTAAGCTGTGGGCACCCCTATTCTTTATTCTGTGAAATGAGAGTCACATACCCTCCTTGCAGGACGAATGAAGGCACTAAAGGTAATACAGAGGTGTGCCTCAGCAAATTCAAATTTCACTGAATAATGCCGATTTTAGTCACTTAGAAAAATCTTCATTGAATTTAAACACATTAGATTCAAATTACACACTTGGGCACTGTTAATGACAGACATAAAAGTAGTTAACTCCAAAGGAATTAATTCACTTTGAACAAAGTATTTTAAGTAAACCAATAAATGGGTTTCTGAAAGAATTCACACTAGCTGCTCTTTGCGCAGAAGATCTGGAGACCAGAAAACTGAGGCAAGGAGGAGGAGGGGGGGGGTGAGGAGGAGGAGAAGGAAGAGGAA
>PITA01003861.1:0-48775 GCA_004023965.1 Spilogale gracilis | reverse complement strand
GTCTATACATAGCTAAAAGATAGAAATAATAAGAGAAGGTGAACAAACATCAGATGAGAAGGAAATTTTAAAGAATATTTGCTTGGGCTGGATGAATTGGTTCCACAGCTAGGTGGGACAGTCATTGTGATTATATTCCAATACACAAACCTTTTAGGAATAAAACGAAACACTAATTGCTCTCTCCTGGCATGGAAATCTGGAAAAGTTTGTGTTACCTCAAGTCCATTAGGTTAAATGCCTTCTGGGAGTAGTCTAACCCTAGTGGCAGCCTGTTCTCAAAAGCCCTAACGTTGGCCAAACTGCCACACCCCACTCCCCTCCTCCATCCCCAGAACAACACCTCTGACCCAAAAGGAGCTTAGAGCAGGTGAGGAAGGGGAGCAGGGATCCGACTTTCTCCCACTGAAGTAACTACTGATTGTAATGAAATAAATAACCTCACCACTGGATCTGTCTTTCTGATCTTTTCAATAAACAACAGAAAAGTATTACACATTTTATAATAAAATATATTTGTTCATCAATATCCAGTGGCATTATCTTGGAGTTTTATTATCTTTGCTGTTTCTAAAAAAGAGCATATAAAATGGAAGGGTTAAAATGCACACACTGTGCAAACTCTGATGAAGAGGTGAAGCGAGGGACTTGCAGGAGATTCCGAGGATCAGAAAGAAGACAGCCGGTATTCAGCAGCTTCTCGTCAGGTCCCTCCTCACACAGGCAATGCCGCTTCTACTATAAAGAAGTGGAAGTTCTTTTGATAAGGTTTTCAATATAACTATTGAACAGCGTGCGTGGCAGTCCTTGACTGATTCTCTGGTTTTACAAGTTTTGGTTCTATCCCTTTACGAGGACTGCCAGCGCTTGATAGCACATTTGAATATCTTCTATTTTCCTTCCCTTTCTTTTGCTTTTCTCGAGTAGCCTTGACTTGGTTTTAGGTAAAGAATGGACACAAATCATGACTTTGTCTATCCCTTAATCCGTTATTTTCACCAGTTGTAAATCCAGGGTATTTTTTCTTTTTTCTGAAATGTGAAAAGCTTCAACTTTTACTTAAAGGACTTTAATCTGTAGTATGCCTCCCATATATTGTAAATTATTTCCTATTATGAAATTTGGAAAATTTTTAAAGAAGGAATTGAAAAATAAAAAATTTAAATATACGGAATCTTTAAATAAGATTAAGATAAAAATTTTAAATAAAATAAGATTACATTAGTAAGAAAGTAACATTAAAACAGAAAACCAATTTCTACATGAAGCCAAAAATAACTTTTTAATATTTAAGTGCAAAAAGGTTCAAGTAGGAATATAAACAAAAAATGAAAAAAAAAACATAAGAATGAAATATATTTAGGAAATGATAATTTTTAAAGAAAATATATGCAAGAAAGAGGCAGATATAACAGTAGTTTTGGGAAGCCCTATTTCTAACTATTTTCTTTAAAAAATGAGGTTTTAATAATCAAAGGAATGTTTAAAATGAATTATTGCATACATGTATTACTTTAAACAATGTATTGTGAATACCATGTATCAATCATGCCATACCTTTGATGTTTATACTTTGACATCCTTGAAGCTATGAAGAAAAATCAAATTCAAGCCCCAGGGTACAAACAGGAACAGGGAAAGGTCAGGTTGAATTTTTTTCCATGTTAATGATGGTGAGAGTGGGTTTAATTCTTTATTGAACAAAGTGGACCTTTGTTTTGATACAGTTTTTCTCCTTTAGAAAGTTGGATGAAAACAGCCGACTTAACAGCAGCAGAGAGAATTTCTTGCTGTAAGGAAGAAATGCAGTGCTTAATCAAATTAAGAAGTGCCACAGAAATCCACACAGATAGGATAGAATGCCAACTGGCTTGGGCACAAAGCTCCCAGCTTTGTTGAAAACATCCAGATGCAGTAAAAATATGACATTTCTTTAAATATCTTCCTCTCCCTTTTTTATTGTATTGCAGCATTTTGGTTATGGGTTCTCCCGCCATGCTCTCCCCAATTTACTAATAGCATACAAATATTATAGTTCTAAATTCTTTGGCCTGTTACAACTGGCATAACTTGTTTATTCTTCTTCCAAGAAATATTTTATGTCTAACCTTTCTTCATATTCTGATGCATACTGATAACAAAAGGATCTCCAGTACTTTTTGTTTCAGATTAGAAAAGAAAAAAAAAGATATCACACACATCATGTACAGTCCAAAATAAACAGAACTGAAAGACTTTCAAGCATCTGGTTTGCTCTTGCTTTCAAAGTACTGGGACTTTAAAAGAGATTCTTTTTTTAAAAGCACTTTAGTAATGGAGAAATTAAAGGAATAAAGATTTCTATCATGAGAAAAAAAAACAATTTTTTTGAACGTTTCCTTTTTTAAGTCACTTATATTTAGTAATTTTTTTCCTCCATTTTCATTTAAGAACTTGTGAATAGAAAGATCTTATTTAGAAGTGCCTGGATGGCTCAGTCAGTTAAGTGTCCTGACACTTAATTTCAGCTCAGGTCATGATCTGAGGGTTGGGAGGTCAAGACACCCTGTTGGGCTCCACACTGGGCATGGAGTCTGCTTGAGATTCAAGATTCTCCTTTTCCCTTTTTCCTATCTCTAAAAAAAACCAAAACCAAAACAAAACAAAACAAAAACACCCAGAAAAACTTATATTGCAAAAATGTTTATCCCTGATTAATTAAAATGGTCCTCTAGATTAGAAACTGATGATGATAGAATTTATTGATTTAACACTATTTTTAGCTTTCAATTGCAAAGTAATATGTCATTAGTCTTAACTATTTTTGTGACATAGAGAAGTAGCACAGGCATTTTTTCCCTTACTGTCATTTTTTCCCTTTCCTCCCAATTTCCAAATTATGTTGCTGTGTTAATTAGGAAGCACTTGGTTATTTTTCCATTCACGTAAGGAAAAAATTGCAACATCAAATTTCAAGATTTATAGATTTGTCACTTATAGCAGAAATAATTTTGAAACAAAAATTGAAATAATCCAGATCTCATTGTATAAATAAAATATACATTATTGTGCATCAAGAGGTCCCTCAAATTGTTTTATTTCACTTTTTGAAACTAATCACTAAGTACCACAGGACTTTACAGCAACTGTGGGTTCTTCAGATTTTAGTTGTTGACTACACTGTTTTTTAAAGGTTTGAGTACCTGTAATATTGTGATAGGCATTCAATTAAGAAAGAAGAAATCAAAAAGTTTTTTTTAATCTTCTAAGCATCTTATAGATGAATTGCCATCATTAATCACAAAACAAGTCAGTACTAAATTTTAATACTACAATAAATGTGTTCTTTGATTATATTTTTTATTATGTGCAGAAAAGTTTTATCTTACTATACAAAGCCTTTGTTAAGTTTCATGGAGAATTTATGTTTGTGTCCGCTGTAACACTCAGGTGCAGTCGTGTACATCGTAGGTGTTTAATAATGAACTGTTCTTTGGAAGAATGTAAAGCCAGTATCATCTCACATAAAAGGATCGCATGCGAACTTTCCTATTCACTTCCCAGAAGATTTTTTGAATAACTCTTGGCTCCTCCTGGCTTTATTTCAACTGTAAACACTTCCTTTGGCAGCCTTCAATGTAGACTTTTCTGCAACTTTGCTGGCTGATTGATTCCCTTCACATTTAATGTTTCCTTTATTCATGCCACCATGCATTCATTCATTCATTCCCTACTCCCCCAAAGAGTCCATTAAGCAGGTAAGGATGATCGTCAGACTTATACCAGTTATCCAAAAAACAGTATCTTTTACTTTCCTCTGCTTCACTAACTCTGGAAGAAATTAAAACAAATATACCCCAAATGTAATAAAGGTAAAAATTACGTATTTGTACCTTCTTCCTCTTAATTTCTGATTTTTTCCAAAATGAGTTAGTGGTTTCCAGTGTAAAAAAGTACCAAGTGCCTTGCACCACCATGTTTTTTTTTTACATAACACTTTTATGTCAAAAAATGCTGTAGAATTCTAAACTCTAAAGTACCCACACATCTAGAATTGAAATTCTAGAGTTATGGCAGAGAACCTCTGCCATATCCCATCAGTTTCATGGTGTGGTACTGATTCCCTGCCTATGAGAACTAAGTAATGATTGAGGCCAGTGGTGGGAACAGCAAACACCTAAAACACCTCGAGGAGAGTGATAGTGTGCTGATCCAGTAAGAACCAATGGAAAGGAAAAAGCCATTCAAATGTTCTCGCATTCACCCCCACCCCTCCCCACTCTTTGACTCATTGCTACCTTGGGTACATTTAGCTATGTTGGGCATCATGTTATTCAAATGAAACTGCCAACCAAGGGATTTGCTGATCGCCTATCTCACAGAAGTATTGTGAGCTCAGCTATTAAGCTATTGTGAGGCAATCTAGAAACAGAAGGTGCTACATAAGCATTAAGGGTACTGACTCAATGAAGAAAGGGAGCATGCTGCCTTTTAAATCCAAAGCATTGTTTTCTTCTTTCAGTCTTTTGTGGTCATTTCTGGAAGGAAAAAAAAAAAGGATCTTTCCAGGGTGAGCATGCTGGTCAGAGGCTGCTCCTGAGGTCACTAAGGGGAACTGAAGTTAAAGACTATATAATGGGTCACCTGGGTGGCAGTTAAGTGACTGCCTTCGGCTCATGTCATGATCCCAGGGTCCTGGCATCGAGCCCCCTATCGAGCCCCCTATCAAGCCCCGCACTGAGCCCCCAGCTCAGCAGGAGGCCTGCTTCTCCCTCTCTCACTCCCCCTGCTTGTGTTCCCTCTCTAGCTATGTTTCTCTCTGTTAAATAAATAAGCAAAATATTAAAAAAAAAAATAAAGACTATAAAGCCATGGAGAGTATTACTTTCTTAAATGGGGGAATTTTTTTTTTTAGTTTATTTATTTTAGAGATAGAGGGTGCATGTGAGAGTGGGGGGAGGGGCAGAGGGAGAGAGTTCCAAGCAGACTCTCCTCTGAGCTGAGCTCAGAGCCTAAAGGGCTCCCTCCCATGACCCTGACATCATGACTTGAGCTGAAGCAAAGAGTTGGAGGCTCAACAAGATGAGCAACCCAGGTGCCCCAGGTGTTTTTTTTTTTAATTATTTCTTTTTTCTTTTAATTAATAATAGAATTTTTTTCCAGAGCATTTTAAGTTCACAGAAAAACTGACCAGAATGAACAGGGAATTCCTACACACACACACACACACACACACACACACACACACACACACACACACAGAGAGAACAGAGTTTCCCTAATTATTTACATCTTGCATTCATGTGGTTTGTTTATTATATTTGATGAACCAATATTAATACATCATTACTGACTGAAGTCTGTAGTTTATATTAGGGTCCACTCTTTGTGATGCACAGTGTAAGTTTGGAAATCAACTTTTTGACTGCTAAAATGTGGGGGAGGGATGCAGTTGAAATAACACAAACAATATGTGAGGAAACAATGACAAGAGACCACAGTTTGGTTTTTAGAATGGAGGCTGCTTTACGTCATTTATTTATACTGCAGTGGAATATTCTAGGGAAGAGGGGAAAAGCCTGGAATGAGAATGCATGTTATCCTAGTCAGGATGACACCACAAAATATTGGTAGAAATTTATAATGAAAGAATATTCTTCTGGAGAGTATAAAGTCCCACAAAATTTATTTCTAGCGAATTAGTTAGAAATCTTTAAAACTCTCCTCTGTAAGGGGTCAATAAAAACCTAAAATCAGACTTAGGGTGAGCACTGGAAGGATAGCAGGGTCACAGAGGATTTTAAAGAAAAAAATATAGTAGGGTAATTTTGAAAGTAATTCATGTCTGTCAAAATTAAGAGCTTGAAAATGTTTGAATTGTGACTCTGTGAAGCCAAAAGAAATCTTTGCGAAAAGAAATATTCAACCAGCATGCTTTCTTATTTGGTTGTCATCTTTCTCGTACAGAACTAGCCTTAATCTGTCCAGGGAAAACCCTTCACTTATTTCCCTCTGTGATGTTTCAGCTTATGATTTATTATAACTATCAATGAAATAGAAAGCACTGCGGATGAAAAAGTGTTTTGTGAGAATTCTTATTCCTTAAGTTCATATAAGGAGCTTATTGCTATTGAATAAAAAACTATCTTGAAGTCTATAATAATGAGATCACAGAAGAAAGAACAAATAGACGAAATGCCAGGCTTTCTGGATCTTAAGCAGTCATCACCTGTAAGAAGAACTATTATCTTATGCATCACAAAAGAAGAGCAGTATTTCCCAATTATAATTTTAATAAGATCTTAATTTGAAATGTGTACATATAAAAAAATATGCCTTACAGTTGATGAAATACAGCTTATGGAGTAATCTGGAAGAGAAAGAACTTGATTCTTTCAGACTCCATTTAGAAATGTATTAGATTGTGAGTAACCTATATAAGGGATCCTTAATTTTGCATTTAATCCTCCACTAGAGAGTTTTCTTTTTTTGCCATCTTATTTTGTTCTATTAAATATCAGTTATTTGCCAAAAATAGCATCAAGTTGCTTAATTTTAACCTTCTAATTTTGTGATACCTTTCTTCTCAGAAAAATTTTTACTTTGAGTCAGTATCAGTTTCACTTAATTTTCCAGTTACCTGAATCCATTAAGCTTTGGTTTTCCAATCTGTAAAAAAGAGTATCATTAAATAGTGCTTATTTTAAAAGGTTATTATGAGAGACAAAAGAGCATGGTGCCTGGCATCTCATAAACAATAATAATATTACCAGCTATTGCAATTATTACTTGGCATACAGGAACCTTCTTTCTCTACGATTTTCTAGCCATATTAACTTGAACAAGCGATTATTCTCTGTGCCTCAATTTCTTCGTCATAAATGGAGATAATGACACTGGTCTTTCAGGTTCTTCTAAGGATTCAATGAAGTAACTAAAATACAATATATCACCTTCCCTACATGACACCAACCATATTCTGCTGATTAACTCAACAAGGGATACTAGTACATGACATCTATTGAGCACTTATGTGTTCAGACACTCTATGGTCATTGATTCATTTAATCCTCACAGTAATCTTAGGAGGTGGCTACAATTATTATCCCCATTTTACAGGCAAGGAAACTGAGGAAGAGAGTAGTTAAGTAACCATCATATAGCTTTGACAATGCTGAGCATGGAGTCCAGGCAGCATGGCCCCAGAGCTTGTATGTTGCTCGATCTACTTTCTCACTGGCCTTGACTTTACCATTGAGAATAACACAAGGGAGCCTTACAGGATGAACAAGGCCTTCCGCTAGGCTAAAACCTTGGGGAAATAACAATAAGCCAAGGTATGAGTGGCCACCACAGATGTGCTTTTCAGTTGAAGGCAAAGGTTGGATATAGCACACCCTGTTAAAGAGGAAGATTGCTCACAGCTCCAGCATTTGGCACACAGCTCAAGTTGAGTCACTGAGAACTCTGCACAGCCACATAAGCTGGGGAATAACATGGAAGGTATTTAACAATCTGTATGAACACGTAAACCCAGTGTAATAACGAGGAATACATCCTAAAGTTAACAAAAAAGAGAAATAGTTCTAGGCAAATCTGGACATTTATGAAGACAGCCATGTTTCAAGATGAAAGAAGTGTAATACTTATACTTGGAAATATTTAATAGACAAGTCAAATAAAGTTCAAGAGAAAGCAGGCAAATCTGCTAAAATGGTAAAGGGAGATGGAAAGATTTAACAACCCGGGGCTTTGAAAATGACAAGAGAGCTAGTAAGAACGGCAGTAGTATGTGAACCGGAAAATCATGTTAGCTTATGAACTCGGACCTCCCATTGTGCTTGTAAGTCATAGTGCAGTTTTCAGCTTTCGTGTTTCTTTGTTGCCTGTGTTTTTATGTAGGTTTCTAAGCAAGATTGTAAACTCTGGTGAGTGCTGTGTTGCCCTGGATCTAACTCCAGGATCCGAAGAGAGTTATCTAAGACCTGGCCTGCCTCCCCAGCCAAATGCCCACAGGAACACCACTTCCTCTTTGGCAGAGTTTCCTCCCCGAGAAATGAAGATAAGAATATCTACTTAAAATAAGAATGCATGTGGAAGAACTATATAAAATGTGTACTCTGTCACAAATATGAGGTATTCAGAAGCAGAATCCAGCAACAATGACAGGAGATTAGAAGAAGAAAAACACTTGAGGTCTGAAGATCTGAGATCATGACTTTATCACTTGCCAAGTCAGTGACTTTGGCACAGAATAAAGCAATGATGCCACTTCACCTCTCTTCAGTTTCTTTCTCATCTGCAGACCAAGTTCATGGTACGTAACTACTTCCGGTGGATGTCAGTGTGACATACAACAACCCTACACAGTAAGTAGGGTTTTCTAGCCAAGAGAACTGGGAGATAGTGTTTTTTTCTGTCATCATTGTAATGATTCTAATAAAGTCTATAAAACTTCTGGACATGAAACAAAAATCAATCCTTGCTGGTTGATGAATGTAAGTGCATAGTTATCTTAGCAGAGGAGAGCCATATGTTAACTAGAGAGAGAATCTCTCAGCTGCCCAAGAAGTGCATGTGGTAAAATGTCTTCACGGGGTGGTTGGTCCAGATGATCTCTCAATGTCCCTTGCAGTTATTTGGTTCTGGGAAATCAAGTAGAGACTGAACAAAGAACATAACATCAGAAATGAAATTACTGCTTTTCTGTAGACAGTGCTATTTGTCTGAAAATTGTAAAATGTAGCTGGGAAGGAGGAAATAACAGGTCTGTGATTCATGACACTAAATGCTAAGAAAAGGTGGGTTTTCTTTGTGGCTATAAAACAAACAAAAAAGTATATAAACCCAGTGTTTAAATGTTAATTTGCTACAGCACATCATATGTTTATAGCAAGAATTTGATAAAAGCATCAGATTGAAAAGAAATAAAAAAAACAACAAATCCTTTCCCATTGCTCCATGCTTCTAAAGAAGACACCCAGCCGTCTCCAGCAATGCATATTTACATTTCTGCAGGGAATACCCTGGCCTTTTTTGCTGTAGCGACCCTGAAACAATGCTTCCATAATGGGTAATATGAAATATTTCAAAACTAAAGGAAAACCTTGTGGTTTCTTAGATAAAGAAAAGGATACTCTATTTTGCATTTCTTGTACTTACTGCTATGTGCTTAGTATATCTATTAGCCAATGTGCCCTGGGTGCCTTGTAAACGGCCTTCAGACTTGCTCAGCTATCCACATTGTAAAGCAGAAGATTGAAATACAAAATGCTCAATATGGTACCTTAGATGTTACAGATTTTAGAGGAAATTTGTCAAACAGTTAAATTCACAAGGTATTGATTATTCATCTGAAATAATATCCAGGCACAGGGCATGCTTTCTTCCCCAACCTTTCTTTCTTGAAACTTACTTTTATCCATTTTGAGTTTACCTTGTACTGCAGCATAAATCAGAGAGGAAAAAAGAGCTCACAAAATTCCGTAACATTCCATTTTACAAACTGTAATAAGTAGGCTGTTCTGTAAAATGTCTGGTCAGGGAAAAGACTGAAAGTACTGACTAAAAATGAGGTCTGAGTTTCTTCTGAGAAGTAGAATTCCTTGGGCTCTTCCAAGTTCTAGATGACATAGATAATGGAAAATTAATTTTAATGCTAATGATATGCTTAAATTGGCAAAGATCAGTAGTTATTATGGCCTGGTTTTTATTCATGTCTTAATTTTGCCATTCTAAAAGTTCTTAATACAGCACCCCCCAGACTCCAGTGTTTACCTCCCTCCAAAAATCCTTTCATGGTTTCACTTTCCTTCCACCTATAGAAGTTAAGTAAGAGGGCTTTGGAGAAAAACTATACTGAACTCAAATCCCAAGGTTTTTGCTAAGCTATGTGACTGGGGGCAAGTTATTTGACCCCTCTGAAGAATGGGATAATATCTCACAAGATGGTCATTTTATGAGTGAGTGAGGAGGAAATGAGACAGGATATATAAGATGCTCTAAACAGTATCTGGATTAATTTAGATTTTCTAACAGATGTTAGTTATTATTACTCCATCTCATAAATGAAATATGTGGATATTTAAACTTTTTTTTTTAGCAGATGTTAAATGTACTTTAGAGTTTTCTCACTTCTGGATTATAATATTATAATATAAGTTGGCCTATGGCAATTATGTGAAACTGATGAACTCCTCCCAAAAGAAATATATTACATATGCAAATATATGCACATATATGCATATATTACATATGCAAAAAATATTTATGAAACACAAATATGAGCAACCTTAGTAAATTCTTGGATTTTTTAATTCCAAAGTCTTTTGTAAGTCTATAAAGCATGCCTTAGAAACTATTATAGATAACCTGAGTTTGGAATTGATTTTGGCAATGGTGGTGGAAGGATACTTTTGAGTAGAATAGAATTTTAGAATTGAGAAGGGCCTTATATGTGCAAGTATAACAGGGACCCTGGACTTGAGACTGTCTAGGTGAGAACCCTGACTTAACAAGCTTGGAGACCTTGAACAAGTTACTCAACCCCTTTGTCAGTCTCATCTGCAAAATGAGGATATTATTAGTATCAACCGCATGGTATTACTATAAAGATTAAGTGAGCTAACATATTTGAGAGTGGAATAGTGCCTGACATCTCCAGTGAGTTGCCACAAAATATTTGATGTTGTTATTATTACTATTTTACAAATGGGGCTCTCAAGGTTGAGAGAGGAAGTGAATTTCCCAAGGTCATATTTTAGTTAATGATGAGGGGTATTTCTGACTTTTTGTCTTTTGCTCTTTTCACTCTAATACCAGTATTTCTGACTTTCTGTCTGTTGCTCTTTTCACTCTAATACCGATTTACTCTTTATCTTGGCCTTGTCTCTAGATAGGCTTCAGTTCTCCCACCCTTGTCATCTATGGCTTAGCCAGTGCAGATCTGGTCATTGATCTTTATTGCTGGTGATGTCCGAAGATTGACTTTGGACAGTGAACGGGCCAAGTTCTATACTGGATGAAGGTTGAAATTTCTGCTCAGTTCCCATCTATTGCCTTTTCTTTGCATAATCATGAAATATGAAGACAAACAAAAACAAAAAACAAAACTTCAGCAAAGCAAGAGGTGAATATTAAGAAAAGTGTTCGAGAAGAAATACAAACTGTAGCTATTCCTCAGAGAATTCCTGAAGTACTTGAGCAGCCTACTTAGACCTCTCCCCAAAACTGCTAAATACAGGCACACAATAAGAGCATCTGGGGTGTGGAGGAGCTGGAGGAGGGGCCTCTTTGCAGCCCCCCCCCCCCAGGAAACTTCTCTGTAGGAAATGCACGGCAAAGAGAAAGGGAGGCAAGGCATATGTTAAACCTCATTTTCTGTTTATCTCTTTGCACACCCTCTTCACCACCCACTGTAGCACCCACCTGTTTAGTCTCCTGTGTCACAATTCCAGGTGCACTCATCAGTATGCAAAAAAAAAAACACCTAAGAAGGTGGATATATTTGCATATGAAGATGGATAAATCAAATCTGAACATGGATAGTGATATGAGCAAGTCATCAATGTAGGCTTGTAAACACCTTTTCAGTTAGACCTTGAGAAACAGCCGTGATAGTCTTTCTAAAAATTAGTGTGGCTTTCTTTTTTTGGTTTTGTTCTGAGCATATTTCCTGAATTTATTTTGGGTGTTCGAAATTGGTGTCTGCTAATAGGAAGTTGCTTGATCTTGGATGTTCGTACTAAGATTTCTGTAGCACAACTTCTCCAACTTCTTCACCAAAATAAATGTAACTATAGCTGAGAGTGAATACCAACAGTTAGGAACAAAACCTGAAGAGCTCAGCCAGAAGCAGAATTTTTTTTTTTTTTCAAATTTCCTATATGTATAACATAGAAGTTAAGAATATAGATTCTTGAAACCAAATGGTCTGATCTTCAATCCCTGTGACACCACATATTAGCTCGGTGACCTTGAACAAGCAGCCTATGCTTCCTCTGCCCCAATTACTTTATCTGTTAAGTGGGGGCAATTTTTTTTTAAAGATTTTATTTATTTGAGAGAGAGAGAGAGCGCGCGCACAAGTGGGGTGAAGCCAAGGGAGGATCAGGCTCTCTGCTGAGCAGGGAGCCCAATGCAGGGCTCTATCCCAAGACTCTGGGATCATGCTTAACAGGCTGAGCCACCCAGGCACTCCAGGTGGGGGTATTAATAGTACCCTCCTCATGGGACTGTTATGAAGATGGAATGAGTTAATTCAAGTAAGTACTCATAGGAAGGCCTAGCATCAGGTGAGCCCTCAGGAAATATTAGCTCTAACTATTTTGAAGATGATCACTTGCATTGTATGCTGTGATATACTCTGGTTTGTTTAAAATAAAAATAATGGTTTCATCCCCTAAAAAATTGTCAAGTAATTTATCCATGTATTCAAGAAGAGTACATTGAGGACATATGAAAGACTGATACAATGCTAGGCATTGTGAGAGAGACAAAAGATAAATAAAACACAGTTGGCTCTCAGCAAACTTAAGTTCTTCTAGAGAAAATGTATGAAGTAGAGAAAGGTCCAATAAGAAAAATAAATATTAAAAATATGTATTGACCAACTACCACATGCCAAATTTTATGTAAATTGGTAGAATCTAAAACAGTCCTGCCAGGTAGATATTATTTTCACCATTTAGCAACTGTGGAAACAGGAGCCCAGGGAGGTCAGGTAACATGCCTAGGTCATGTGTTTTGCAGGTAATGTCACAGATAATTTGCAGTCACATAATTTGCACAAAGATTTGATATCATGTCTCTCTGATCTTACAGCCTGTGTCTTTTCTGGTATACTTCCGTAATTCCAATCCATTAAATTTGTGGTCTTGGCTTGGAAGTTGGAAGCCCCAGATAATGACTGGTAACCAAGGAGGGTCGAAATGGGAAATGTTGTGTAGGGATGCTTAGAAAATGAGAGGAAAAAAAGATCTCAAGAGAAAATGCAAATCCTTGGCTCCATATTGGAGAGCCTAAGCCTGGGCAAGGACAAAGGAGAGAGGTGGGTGTGGTGGCGCCTGCCAGGTGGCGTCTTCTGGGGACACTGGGCAAAGAAGTGGTACTGATCACCTGGACTCAACATGGGGAAGGTCTTGTCCAATCAGCAGCCTTCTGTAGGCACAGGCGTGCAGGGGTGGCAGCGTGATACCAGCTTCAAGTTCCAGCCCGGGGTAAACAGTGAGCCAGAAAAGCAATTAAAGCAGAAACAGATGAGGATAATTAGAAGGGATGGCTCCAAAGGGTAGAAGGAGGCAGTGAAACTATAACAAAGGATTGAGCTATTTCTGTCCATCCCTTGATGTCTGGAAAAATGGTCTTTTTGGTCCAGACTATGGTACCACGCCCTAAATAACACTGCAGCTGTTCTCAGTACTGTCCCCCTATTTTGGATTCAGTGGCATCTCCTGGATTCTGTTCCCGAGTTGTCCCAAAAAAGGACAATGGCCTTTTGGACATCTCCATGTGGATGTTTCACAAATTCCTAACTCTACTGCCTCAAAATTCAACTTCTCACCTCTTCACACAAAACCTTCCCCTTTCTCAGTATTCCCCATTTTAAGTTAATGACACCAAATCCATCCTCCCTTCTAACACTGAAGCTAGTTCTACATTTAAATAATAAAATGCTTCTCTCAAGCTTTCTGTTTCTGTTTATGTGCTCCCCCTCTCTTCTCTATCCAAGGTCAAATGAGTCGATTCTCTGGATGAAGATCTGTCATTGCCATTAGGGGGGTGGGTAAGGAACTGTTTGGCCCATAGAGTCCCCAGGAAAGCACTGCTGGCATGTTACGCCAAAGCCAGGAATTTGCTAGGGTTCGTTTCCCATAACTTTATAACGATCGAGGAGAAATACTGGAAAAGTGTCGTTTGGGAGAGAAAAGAGGGTAAAAAAAATTGGGGACATCAAAAAGCTTCCAAAAAGAGAAATGAAAAGGCATGAAGAAAAATAAACATTTCCCTCTTTGTGATTCTGTGTACAGAACTTTGTCATTAGGAAATGGGCTTAGAAACATCTCAACACTAGCTACAAAAAGGTGAAGGCTGAAAATGGAAACTGGCTAGTTCTTTCTTCTTTCATTCTTCTGTCTCTCCTTCTCCTTTAACCTCTTAGATGTGTATCTTCTTTACACATGACAGAGAGGTCATAATTGCATAATTTGGCTTTTCACTAAAGCCTTTATAAATTGAACTTTTATTGATGTAGTGTTACCACCGGGGGCCAGCCTCGGCAGAGATGTGGGTCCTGAACCACAGGATGTCTGGCGGGCGAAATAATGACACGGACACGGAAATCTGACGCAAGCTGACAGACCCCGAGGTCAGTCAGGAGAGACCTATGAAGCAGGCTCAGGCTCATGCTCTGGCTTTTTAGCATTGGCTTTCTAGCTCTAGCTCTCTAGCTCTGGCTTTGGCCCTCTTGCTTTGCTTCTGTCTCTTCTACTGCCTCTCTTGCTCTCTGTCTGCTTCTCTTTCTGCTGCTTTCTTTGTTTCTCTGTTTCTGTCTCTCTTTGCTTCTTGCTTCTCTCCTCGCTTTGCTCCTGTCTTGACTGACAAGGGCCCCAGTCTTTTATTATTCAAAAGTGAGAAAGTTGGGTGGTGCAGTTAAATCTTTAACTGCTTTTGCACCCGCCCTAGAGACAGGACTAGTATTGTTACTGCAGGGTACAGAGTGGTTGCCTAAACTCACAAAAGTTGAGACCATTGAGGCAGAGGGTTCAAGGAGTACAGATAAGAGATACAGAGATATGATTACCAGGAGGAGGATTAAATGGAACTATATGTCTTGGATAAGTACACAAAGGACATATTGCCCCGGACCCACAGGGTTGGGCATGGCGGGAGAGGCGGATCATGCACCATCCCGGACAATGTAGCCCCAAAGCCTTGGGGCAATATTTATATTATGAAAATACTGACATCGTTTCATATAATTTAGTGTTCTTGGCATACTCAGGAGCCAAGAACAAAACCTAGGTGCCACAGGTATGGCCAGAGGTCCACTGCCAGGGCTGTTTGTGGGAAACTTTTTGTGCATCCTATCAGGTGTAGATTGAAGGAGCTACAAATAGCTAAATCGCATTTGCCCTAGGTTTACTGGAGGTTTGAAAGGTTAAATCATACAAGTCTGAGTGAAAAACCCACCTCCGTGATATAAGTCGATACATGAGTTGCCCTTTTGAACTACATTGCTCTAGTAATATCTATGTATTTTTAATTTGCCATGCTATCCTGGGTAAATTATGTAAGCTGTTCCAAGCCCTGGTGTCCTCATCTGCATAGCAGGGGCAATAACTTTGCCTCATTCGCTCACCATTTTGAGGATTATCCTAGCACATGGTGTATGCTCAGATCACGTTAGTTGGGTAATAACAATAATAATTCTACTATTGGACTTCTAATTTTGAGACAAAGGAATGAACTCCTGGAAAACTTCTCTACTTCTGCTGTTACAGGTAGGGGTAAGGAAAGAGTATCTGCAAAGTTCCCTTCATAGAAGATGCTTGGGTTTCACCTAGTCTTCCCTAGCCACCCCTTCTGTTCCTTTTACATCAAAGTACTATAGGCACATAATCTCAAAAGTCAACTAGGACTTTTGGAATGATGGTGGAAACAGCAGCCACCTGCATGATCTCCTTTCCATCCAAATCCCCACTCCCCAGGTAATTTTTTAACTCTTTAGTTCTGGCATAACTAAATAACATGCTGCTGGTGATATTTTTGTCTCTTTCCTTATATTTCAGTATTAGGTTGTATCCATTGGCTTCTAAGTACAGGAGATACGATGGCTGCTTTTTAAATTTTACACACACACACACACACACACACACACACACTTCTCCTCCTATCTGCTAGGAGACTTACATTACATTTAGCATCTGTATTTTTCCAGTTCAGTCTCCATTGAGCCATATGATGTGCTGTGATTACACTTGCCTTATTACCCTTTTTAGTTGCCATAGAGATAACACCATGTTTTTGGTTTGTTTTTTCAGCTTCTTTGTTTTCTCGGTACCTATTATTAATGCACACTCAAATTCTTGGTCTTACCTATCTACAAGACTGCTTACATATCAAGTAATTTATCAATTCTTTTTTTTTTGCTCTGACAGTAACACGTCCCTGTTACTCTCTAGTACTCTGCTCCAGTCTGAATGGATTGCCTGTTGAGAGTACTACCTAGCTGCTCTTGGAATTTCCTTGGCCATTACCCTGGAATTTCTCCCTTACCTTGGAGATCCTTGGAAATCCCACATCTTCCTTGTTTTTTATTTAGTTCCCTGTTTTAGTGGCATACGCACGCGCGCACACACACACTCACACACACATTCCATTAGCTGTCTGACAAATACGCAGGCAGGGTATACTGTTTGAGCCCTTACGAGGCAGAAGCTGCTGGTTGTTACCAATACTTATCTTCTCTCAGAGTGATGATAGAGCATTTAGCTGAGCCTGTCACTAGCTGTCCAGAATGAAGACTACATTTTCCAGCCTCTTGAGCAGCTACGTGGGAAAACTGTGACTAACTCCTAGAGAATAAACTAGGAACAAAAGCATAGGGACCTTTCATGAGAGAGAGCTGGAGTGTCCTCTTATTCATCCCTAGAATGTGGGTGCCACTCTGAACCATGGGGATGTGGCTCAAATCTAGGGGTGATGGGGCAAGAAGTTGTAAGGAATCTGGGTCCCGGAGGTCATCATGGAGCAAGGCCTCCATGCATAGACCTGTGCTTTTATATAAGAGAGGAATAACTTCTATCCTAAAGAATAAACTGGTCCTACGATTACAGCTTTCATGTAAGAATTCTTTATTTTTACACTTGACTGAAAATTTGGTGAGTTTAGAATCCAGGTTGGAACATTGTCCCTCAGCATTTCGGTTTTTTCTAGCTGCCTTCTAGCTTCTAGTATTATTGTTGAGAAATCTATTGCTATTTTGATTCTTAGTACTTTCAATGCAAGATTCTTATTTTTAATCTCTCTCTCTGGGAGTGTTTATGCTCATTCTGATATTTCATGATGGCCTGCTTTGATATGGGTCATTTTTCATTTGCTGCGAAGGGAATTTGAGGGACCTCTCCAAAATAGAAATTCATGTATCTCTGTATTAGGAAACGTTCTTCTCCCTTCTGTGTCTATTTCTGGAACTCCTATTACCTAGATATTGCACTGCTTAGATTGATCTTCTAAATTTATTTTATGCTTTTCATATTTCCCATTTCTTTATCTTTTATAAATCTATATTTGTACATACAACCCTTCTACTGAATTTTTTATTTCTTCAATCATTTTTCATTCCTAATGCACTCTTTGTTCTCTAAATGTTTCCTTTTCAAATAGTGACCTATTTTTTAAGGATACTGATCATTTAAAAAAACCTTTTTTTCTCTTTCCTGAATTATATATTCCCTCTGAATGTCTTTTTATCTTTACTTTAGACTCTGTCTGTCATGCTGTAGCTTTTCTTAAATCTATATTTGGCCATATATTCATATTTAAGAATGAACTACCAACGAGCAGACTCTGAAATCTGCGTGTGTGTAGGGTAGGGGAACAGGAGTTTCTCACAATGCACAGTGTAGATTTTCACTTACATCTCCTATTTTAAATATGATGTCTCATCCTGACCACCACCTGGCCTCCTCTCAACCCGAGTCCTTGCTCAGTTTCTCCAAAGACTAAACTTGTAGTTTTTCTCCAAGCTTGAAAAAAACTAATCACCTGGTCAAATGAAGTTGGAAGGGGGTGTAGGGATCTAATTTCTTTTATAAGAATTTCTGCTGATCCACTGCCTTCGTTTTCAAATCTACCATCACCCACTTCTGTGGTATCTGGTGCCTCCAACTTTGGAGACTTTTCAACACTCTGCACTAGGTTTCCACTTTCTCTTCTCTGTTAAGTCAGTTACCTCTCATAGACCGTTTTCTATTTTAGAAAAAAAAAATATTGACAGTCTGTGAGCCACGGATAGAGAATAATAGACATCACCTCGCCCCTGCCCTCTGAGAGCTTATATTCTAGGTGAGGAGACAGATAATAAAAACATAAAATATGTCTAATGGTACTAAATGCTATGGAGAGAAATAAATTAGGGTAAGAGAGAGTGACAAGGGTGTTATTTTTATATGGAATGTGCAGAGAAGATCCTTCCCCATTAGGTAACATTTGAAGAGAAACCTGAAGAAAGTTAGGGAAGGAGATATGCAGATTATTTATGGGAATTGGGCTCCAAGCACAGACATATTCAAATGTAAAACATCTGAAGTAGGAGCCCTAAATCGGCCTGTGTAAGGAACAGCAAGGAGGTCAATGTGGTTGGGAGAGGGGGTGACTTTGGAGACTAGCAGCAGGGAATGGGGGGGGCATTCTTGTAGCCATGGCAAGAATGGTGGACTTTAAGTCAGATTGGAGGCTATTGATGGGTTTTGAGTGGGAGTCATGTAATTAAGCTTTATACTTTATATCCAATATTGTCTCCTCTCTTGTTTCTTGGTCCTTGTGAACTTTTCATTCTTTGTGATTTTCATGAGGTTTGGTTATGGATGCAAGCGTTCAATCTACATACTTGACCAAAAGTCCTAGCCTCCTTATTTTAAGAATCTTTTATTTTTTAAAGATTTTATTTATTTATTTGAGAGAGAGCTTGGGGGAAGGGTCACAGAGGGAGAGAATCTCAAGCTGACTCCTTGCTAAGTGCAGAGCCAGACTGGAGCTTGATCTCATGACCCTGAGATCATGAGCAGAGCAAAAATCAAGAGTTGATGCTTAACCGACTGAGCCATCCAGGGGCCTCTTAGAAGCTTTCTAATAGGGTGTTATGTTAAAAGTGGAATGACCTTCCTTGAAAGTCATAAAAGCATAGTTGGTTACAGCCACAGCATAGATGATCTAAACCAAATGGATTTTGCTTTCTGTGAGTCCCTATGGATCATCACAGTGAAAATGAGCTAATGAGACAAAGTACATTCTTGGAATATCTCATAGTCCAGTGGTTCTTACTTGGGGTTGGACCTGCTCTCAAGGGGGCATTTAGAAATGTATTCACTCATCCCAAGGAGGCATTGGAAAAGTGTGGAGACTCTATATAGTTTTCTTGCTAAATGAAGTGTCCCCTTCCTGCTGCTGTGGTTGTGCCACAATTAAACAGTATATAATTATACTGCCCCTAAATCTGATAGCACACCTACTGAGAAACAGCTTTCATCCTTCCCCCAAGAGGGAGTCTAAAAATCCCAAAGTCCTGTATCATTTGAGGATATGAAGTGAGTCTGGGGTGCCTGAATCTGGCTCTAAGCATGTGGTTTCCTAGGTGTATTGATTTACACGTGGAGGTATACTGGATCATTACAATGGAGTTCAAGCCTTCACTTTCCCTAAGTCAGACTGTGCCAGCTTCTTCTGGAAAAACAAGCAGGTCTTGCATTCACCACCGTTGTAGTCACGTAGTTTCTGAATAAATATTTGTGGATAAACCTGAGCTCTGATGCTAATTTTATCACTGAGGCATACATCTTTAAGTTTACCAAATCAGATTCCTATAAATTAGCATGTCTAATGAAAAATCAGCATGGCACGTATGACTCTAGCTCCCATGTAGTAAGACAACCTGCCTTCTGCTTCCAGACTCTGTGAGGAATAATTGCCATATGACTACAAAGCACCATGAGAGTGTGAAATATTATGTAAGAAGGAGGTGGGGTAGGTCATTTTTACATAATGTAGTTCTTCCTATCATGGCTTGGCTGTAATGTGGAAGGCCTTGGAGGCAAGCCCCAGAGTGCAGGACTGTGTCATCAGCACACATCAACTCTAAATAATGAAAACTCACTGCTTATAATCATAGATACAGCTGAGCCCACAGGAAATACCTAACCTGCAATCAATCTCCACCTCGCTGTGGTCTGGCAGGACAGGTGATACCTGTCTTCATGAATTTTTGTGTGTGGAATTCATTTTTATTTCAGCATCAACATCACAAACCTTTATTGGCCAGTTGGAAACAGGCTGATGGTCTATCATGCTTCTATTTGTTTTTATAACAGCAACAGACCATCCATGGCCACTGCGATTTGTTTTTATGACAGCATTTTTCGTGTAAAAACTTATTTTCTTTTGAAGTACTTTCACAATCTCCCACTTGTGCGTCTTCCAGTGGTCTTGTGATGGGGTTAGTAAAGAAGGACTAGATTTTATGACAAATGGAGATCGGAAGGGCCGGGGTGTTAAATAACTTGCTTACCAATATCGCTGGGAGGTGGATAAATAAGTGATCAACAACCTCATGGCGAGCATCACAGTAAGAACGTCACATCCTTTGTGAGATTACAGTGCCATTTCTTTGCTACAATATAAACATTTGGTTTGGTCTGTCAGTCTAGCCATTCCAAAAATCCTTATCAAGGGCTTGCAACATGCCCGTGTGTCAGGCACTAAGGCAGACCAGGATGTGGTTTATGCTACATTTTAAATCACTTTTGAAATAACTAGACAATCCCTACAGTTGCATAAAGTATCTAAAAACAGAGTAAATTAATACCTCCATATTTTAGAAAAGATACAGATTGTGTGTAATTAATAGAACTCACAACTGATAACAGAAAGAAGAGTAACTATTAAAGGAATGAGCTAAAACACTAAATTTTAATAGCATTAAATGAATAAGAATAATAAGTGCAAAATGGCTCATTTCATTATTAATATAGTGCCCATAAATTGCTTTATGATTTTTGACTCGGGGATGCCAACAATCATAAAAGAAAGGATAAAAAGATAAGTAGATAAGCATTATAAATTTCTATAATTGAAAGAATACCAACACAGACTAATGGCAGACTGCATGTAAGTTTCATGTTGGCCTAACATATGGCAGGCATTAATATACCTAAGATATGAAAAAGCATTAAAAAAGTCATAAAAAGATGTATACTCCAATAGAAAGGTAAGCAAAAACCCTAAACAGGCAGTTCACCAAACAAGAACTATATACGGATGAATAGATATTTCCCTTATTAGTAACCAAAGAAATGAAAACTTAAATGTCATTTTTCACATATTAGATTTGCAAAGTTGAAAGGAATTGAAAATATTCAATGTTGAGGAAGTTATGAGAAAATGGACATGCTTGTCGGTGGAAACAAATCAGTATGGTCTTTTTTTCAGACAGCAATCTGACAGTAGAATCCCAGTATTTTTAGATACATTCTCTATGCCTCCTTATTAGGAATTCTACAGACAAACAAGTACATTAAGAGATAGATAGATATATTAATATTCAAAGCAGCATTATTTATAGTGTTTTAAAAAGAGAAAAGTTAGGGGGGTGCCTGGGTGGCTCAGCTGCTTAAGTGTCACTCTTGATTTCAGCTCAGGGTATGATCTCCAGGTCATGATCTTTGAGTCATGAGATGGAGCCCTCCATCAGGCTCAGGCAGGGCATGGAATCTGCTTAAGATTCTCTCTCTCCCTTTCCCTCTGCCCCTCCCCTGCCACCTCTCTCTCCCTCTACAAAAAAAAATTAAAAAACAGAAGATTACTTTAGAAATTATAGTTGGTCCATACAGTATTAAGTGGCCATTAACATGATCTATATCTATATTCATCTTTTCCAAAATAATCTTTTTGTTATATAGAACTCTCTATACTCTCAAATAATTCAAGAGTAAATGTGCCCCCAATACCCAAAGCTCCAGAGATAATTCCTATTAACAAGTAGACATATAGCGTTTCAGGAGATTTTATGTAAATATGAATATATCATTAAGACAGATAACAACCTGTTGAACTCTCTCTTCTATAGTTTGGCTTTTTACTTAAATATGTTGTGGACATCTTTCTTTGGTTGAATAGTTGATATATGGTTATTAGTACAGAAAAATGTTTACAACATAAAGGAGAAAAAAAGAAGATTACAAAATAACATCAGAACAAGGAGTCTCCAGTGGAGAGGTGGAAAAGGTGGGAGAAATGACTAAATCATTGATTCCTCTCTGTCTTGCCTCAAAAATTTAATTTGGGGCACCTGGGTGGCTCAGTGGGTTGAAGCCTCTGCCTTCAGCCCAGGTCATGATCTCAGGGTCTGGGATCTAGGCTCGCATCGGGCTCTCTGCTCAGCAGGGAGCCTGCTTCCTCCTCTCTCTCTGCTTGCCTCTCAGCCTACTTGTGATTTCGCACTCTCTATCAAATACATAAATAAAATCTTTTAATAAAAAAAAAATTGATTTGCATTTGCAGGAGTCATGTTTGAGTAAGGTAGGGAACCACGTGTACTTTGAGAAAGACCCCCACATGGCACTGTCAACAGCCTCATCCCCTCTTTCCAACACATACTCTTCCTAGGTTGAGAATCATAGCTGTATTGTTTTTTTAGGACAATTAAGCACATCTGAATAGAAGCATAGAAAAATATCCAGAGGAATGTTGACTGCAATTATCTTTGCAATGAAGATATTCAGGTGATTTTTTAAAAATATTTTTTTTTGATTTTGTATTTGTTGGATTTTTAATTTAAAAAATGTGATTTTCATTTTAAAAAATGAAGCAAAAAAGAAACAAAGTCCTTGAAAACCACTGCTGGAGAAATCAGGTGACAGCAGCCCAATATGCAACCACAATCAAAACAAGCTAAAAAAAAGTTCCTAACAATGGCTATCCTTTGTACTAAACCATAATTACATGTTTTAATCCAAGAAACTAGATAAAGTCAAGTGTATGGCATAAATGATCTAAAGGAGCAGAGAAAGTTTAAGAATCCACAGTTGGACAATGATGACTGAATGTAAAAAAATATGTTTCTAAAATCATGAATCCTATTAAAAGCATATAATCATCCTATTAGAAAAGGGAATGTCCCCATAAAATTTGTTAGACAGGAATTTAGAAGAAAAACCTATATTTTATATGAAGGACAGAAAACTTGAATTCATTACTTCCAGAAGAGAATGGAGACTACATGCATAAACTGGTTGAAGAGAGAATTACTGCATGATCAAATTAACATTAATTAAAATGTAATGGGGAATTTGAGTGTATGACTCTAAATACTTTAGTTTGAAATTAGGAGATTCAATCACACAATTCTCCATGAAATATCTCTTACTCCTCTTGCCAGAAACAGACCTGAATTAGATGAATCTAAGTCTGACCAAAGGCTTTTTTTCATTATAAATTTCAAATTAATGGAATATAAATTAATGATAGCTTACTGTTTATTATTTGTACTTTAAATAGGTAATTTAAGGATGCAAGTAAAAATATGAATGGGATAGTTTTTTAATAGCTCTGCTAGGAAGATTAAAAAATAATGCAAAGGCAATGCTAGTCTATTTTTTCATTTCTGTGCATTTGGTGTTCAAGTTTGGCTTGCTGTTAGTAGAATTCGACTGCGCTTGGGCCTGGTGTTTCTGATTTCTGGAATAGTCAAGATCACTCCAAAAAAAAGAACACCCAAGTAGAGAGAGAAAAATTATTAAGCATGCTTTGAGCAACTATTACAGATAAAGGGGAAATATAGGATTAAACGTGGGGTGTGGCAAGGGAGGAAAAGGGAACCGTATAAAAAGTGTTTGAGAGGGAAATATTTGGCCAGGCCTGTGGCTCATGGAGGCTCCTTTATTTCTGTTTCCTATTCGGAGAACTATTCTTCTAGCTTGTCACTGTTTTTTTCAACCTGACATCACCTATCATCCAAAGAAGGAAATTTCTTAATTTAAATGGCAATGTCTTTTGCAAACTGATCTTAATCTTCACTTTTGACTGTTCTTCTCCCTGTTCCCATCAAGAATTAGTAGAAATCTTCTTCCTGAAAAGCTATATCCGTCATTTCAATTATTCAGGTATTGGGCTGTTTAAGTTCATAATTCTTTGCTTCAGTAGTTCCCAGAATTATGACAAGTCATTCTTTTGTTATCATGCTTCTTTCCTCGTTCCCTTTTCGCATGAACACACAAATGCCTTTTCCATTTAGAAGCTCACCCCATCTCAGCTCTGTTCCCCCACAATCCCCACCCCTGTTGAAGTCATAAGTTTCTGAATATGACCCGGTAGTCTAGACACACTGTTGATGTGTTTATTGTCACGTACAGGATCTTATAAAATCAGAGACGTGCGTGTAGATGCAGGCCTGCTGGAGGATTTTGCAAGGGAGACGGTGACGCACGCGTCCGTGTTTTGTTCACTGGGCAGAATTGACCCCACAGGCTGTGAGATTGCTTACTATTTTCCAAATATTTCTAGTGTAAGAATTAACAATGAGAAAGCCAGGCCTAACTGCTCTCATTTCATCAGTTAGTAACAACAGGGCGACGTTCCTTTTAGTTCATATACTTGTCTTAAGAAACATTTCTTTTGTTATAAAGGAGTCTGGTTTTTAAATGTTTACTTTATTAGGCAGTTCTCTGCTTCTCTGAAACTCAGCTTTTAAAAGATTTAAGACAACTAGCCCGTAATATGACCTATAATCCAAATGGCACAGGAAAGGGATATCAATCATTTTCAACCAGCTGTTCTCTAGTCATTGTCTGTTTTTATTCATCATTCATTCAGCCAATATGCATTGAGCATGTATTATATAGCAGGTATAGTTTAAAACACTGAAATAGAGATAGTTCTCAGAGACCTTGAGGATTTTTTTTTAATTTATTTATTTTATTTTTTTAAAGATTTTATTTATTTGACAGAGAGAAACACAGCCAGAGAGGGAACACAAGCAGGGGGAGTGAGAGAGGGAGAAGCAGGCCTCCTGCCGAGCAGGGAGCCTGATATGGGACTCGATCCCGGGTCTCCGGGATCATGACCTGAGCCGAAGGCAGTCGCCTAACCAACTGAGCTACCCAGGTGCCCCAGGGACCTTGAGGATTAACGGAGCTCCCCTCATGTAATAACCTATGACACCCTGAGCTGAGAAAAATATGAATGGAGATGTGTTTCTCTGCTTATGGATGAGGAAGGTCATAGGAAGATGCACAGGCATGTAGAGGGGAGTGATGTTTATGGAATTTTCAAATACTGAACTGGAATTTGCCAGGTGCATGAGGGGGGAAGAGCATTCCAGGCAAATGCATCCACCTGTCCAAGAACTTGGAGATGTGAAGTAGTAAGCAGATACAGTTCACAGGGGAGGGAGCAACCGGATTGTCAGGGGCCTTTTATGTTAATCAAAGAATGGAGTGGATACTTTTTTTTTTTTTTTTTACAGGAGTGAAGAGTCAGTGAAAACTGTTAAGCAGAGAAGTGTCGTGGTAAGTTTTGTGCTTTAGATACCAGGGGAACCGTATAGAGCATGAAGTCCGGATGCATGGAAGGTGGGGAAGCCTGCAGGCAGGGAGGTCTTCTTGGAGTCTCCTGAAATAGAATAGGTGGGAAATGATGGGAGTCTGAAGTCAGACAGAAACTGTGGTCATGGAGTGGATTCCAGAGATATGCACAGACTCAGCCAGACATAATGACTGACTTGGGTAAGTGAGTAACAAAGAGGAAGTGATCCTGAAGCTTGTGACTTGGACATGAAAATCAAATGAAATGGAGCAGGACTAGAAGGAGGATAAAGGGAATTTAACGTTGGATATGTTTGGTGTAAGGTGTTGGGATATACCTAGATAGAGATGTCTGTGAGGAACCTAGAAATGCAAGTGTGAAGTTCAAGGGAATGGTCTGTGCTAAAGACAAAATGTCAGGAGTCATTAATCCATGGTGCCTGGCGTTACAGGAGTGGATGCCACTGCCATGGGAACGTGTGTAGAGAATAGACAAGAGCAAGGACAGAATCCTGGAGGAAAACCAGAGTGTGAAAGGACCTAATGCAGAAAAAAGAAGCCAAAGAGTGGGTAGGAGAGAGAATGAATGGAGATAGAGGGTGATGAAGCAATTGCCATATAAAGATAGATGGAGTTTGATAAGTATTTTGAATTCTATGAAAAATGTGTTGCAATAGTAATTAACAAGCGCCCATTACATTTTGCAACTACGGGACCTCAGAGACCAACAAAAGAACGATTTTCTGGATGAAGGAGGGAGAAGCCAGATTGCAATGGATTACAAGAGGAAAGGAGGGAGGCAGTGATAATGGCAGGGTGGGTTAGGATCAAGAAGTTGGGGTATGAACAGAGATAGATGAAAGAGAGTTTTCTTTCCCTCTTCCTCTTTTTCTGCTCTTCTTCTTTTCTCTCTTTCTTCCTCCTCCTTGTTCTCTCTTTTCCTGAGAAATGAAAGCCTTTTAGGCTAAAATAAAGGGAGAGGTGCTATTCCAAAGAGATGCTTTGTTTTGGGGAAGCTACTAAAAACATGTGCTTTTCGGGACAATTCCTTCATATTAGGTTTTTCTCATCTATAGTTATATTTCCAAGAGTACTGAGCTGTAGAAAACCAGCCTCTATGTTAATAGCCCCTTGTCCTAGAGCAAGATTCTGCTGTATTTACAGAGAAGACTATGTGGAGTGAAGCTAGCGGCTAGAAATTCCAGGAATACTGAAATTGACAATCACTCAGTAAAATTAAGTTCTTTCAATTCATCGTGTAAGAGTGTATTTTGAATTATTTTCTTTATTTAGTCCACTTGATAGCTCAAACAGTACTTTTAAAGCTACTCAATAAGGATTTATTTTGTACAAAGTTGAAAGTGTTATGGGTAATTTTATGACAATTATGTGTAACACACTTGAACCTCTCCTCAGGTTTCTTACATAAGTAAAAAGAAACGAAATGCATAAAGGGCTTTGAATCCATCTGGTTCTTATATTTGGGAAACTTAAAACTTCTTTCAGATATTACCTTAGTAATCCTCACAGATTTTTAGGTTATTTTTTTTCTGAGTTCCCTATCATCACTTCAGGTGGAAAGTAAGATATGTGTCATTATGACAAATTTTGCCTCCATCCCGGGAAACGTGGCTTTTGCAGACAGTTTTGGCTGGCTGCATGGCTTTCTAAGTCCCACGAAAATCAACTACCCTGTTAACTCTATTTTTTCACAGGTGAGAAAACATCCATGTATAACTTCACAGAATTTTAGGGCAGAGAGCACTCTTGAACATTAGGACTGTGTGTTGCTAGTAACCAAACAGGAGAGTCACTGAAATTGATAACACAAAGGGTGTCTTTGAAGCCAGGAAGTTCCTCTTTTTTCTTGTCTCTGCTTTGTTCTTCTTTATCCAATTCTGCTCCCTCTGGATCACGGTCAGTAAGGTAGAAGACATGCCTCAACACGAACCGGGCCCAACAACACGAAATACTGAATCTCTTTCTCTCCACCACAGATACAAAGCCCTAGGGAAGAGACAAGGATTAATGCTCACTCACAGTCCAAACAACTGTGAGCCAGAAACAATCGCATTTCTAAAATGGCTTTCAGGGGCGCCTGGGTGGCTCAGTGGTTTAAAGCCTCTGCCTTCAGCTTAGGTCATGATCCCAGGGTCCTGGGATCAAGGCCCGCATCAGGCTCTCTGCTCAGCAGGGAGCCTGCTTCCTCCTCTCTCTGTCTGCCTGCCTCTCTGCCTACTTGTGATCTCTCTCTCTCTGTGAAATATATAAATAAAAATCGTTAAGATGGCTTTCAGGAGTATACCCCTGTATTGTGGGGTGAAGTGGGAGTTAGTTAAGGGGATCGTTGTAGGCTCGGCAGATATTCTAAAATGTGCCCATCAGAAAAGCTACTCCTACTGTGTCTGCACCCCCTACCACAAACATACCATATTATAGGCAAGGAAACAAGACTAGGTTATAAAGGGCGAATTCCCACCCCAGTGCTATTTTGGTATGTGACTTAACTTCCTTGACAGTAGACATCCTGGCCTTATACCAGAACACCCATTTGCTTCTCTCTGTATCACTCTGACTTGTTCCATTGCCCGCCTTTTCCTATTTGTTTCTCTCAAAGAAATTAGAGAAAATGCTACATGTCAGTTAGACAATTTTTCAAAAGATCTAACCCTGGCAATATATTGATTTATCCATTCATTTTTACGTTCAACAAGCATATTTTAATACAAGAGGGAGAAGGAGTTATCTCTAGAACATAAAGACACAAGAACAAAACATACGACATCTGCTTTCCCGAAATAAATTTTCTAAATAATTGAGAAAATAGATCTACATATGAGCAAAATAGAGAGCAGAAGCAAATAGATAGTAATGTAAGCCAAACTGCTTATAAATTACTGAAGAAGCAGAAAATGAGGACAAAGGATGGAAATCTTCAGTAAGACTTTCTGAAGGAGGCCAATTTTAGACAGATCTTAAAGAAGACAGCGATCACACCTCAGAGGTAGCCACATTTATGGCCCAAAAGTTAAATCAGGTTTATTTCTGTTTCGTTGGGCCCTGTAGTACTTAACAACAACAACAATTAAATTGTAATACCTTTTCATGGGACTGGCTCTTTCCAGTTTGGCCACACTCTGTACTACTCCTTATATTTTATTTTATCCTTTGAGGAAAGAAATGGACAAATCCTTTATTCTTGGGAGACCAATAATATATGCAAAGGCAAAGAGATGCAAGCCATGCGTATGTGCACGTAAAATGGGAAGTAATAGAAACTGGCCTGTATGAAGCTCAGAGACTCTGGAACTAATGGAGGAATTATGTAAATGAAAATGCATAGTTTCGGAAGGACCGGGTGACAGAGGCCCTTAAGGACTAGGGTCAAAGAATTTAGATTTTTTTTTCCCCCATTCTCAGTTTTGTCGCTCTAAGTTCTTGAGTTACCTGAGTGATTTGAGAAAAGGTACTTGACTATTGTCTAATGGTTAAACTTGAAGCAAAGGTATGAACTCAAAACCTTTTCCATCATCTAGGTAGGAAATAACAGTTTGGACCAAAGTGGTCATTCTGACAATAGAAAACCGGAAAGGAGAACTAGGAGGTAAGAGAAAATGGGATTAGACTAGAACAATATAGGAAAAAGAAGTTAAGAGGCTGCAGTTTCCACAGAGGGGAGGAAAATTGGAGAGCGATGGCAGAATATAACATTCTGTTACAAAGGTGATGAAATAAATAAAAGCTGGTTTTCATATTAGCACACAGCTCCTCTCAATGGTGCTCACGGGTCCCTTTCCGGCCAACACAGTTACTCGTCGTTGGAGCTACTTAAGTCTGCTGCTTGTCAAGAAAAGAACAGGCAGCTGCATGGGGTCTTCTGTATTTTATTCATTACAGCTCCTTTTATTTGTTGTTTTTAATGTATTTAATTTACTAAATGATTACAGATGTTTTATATTACAATGCTAATAAGAAAACTATGACAAGATGCCCAACTTCTTTTAAGTCTGGTAGAAGTGGAAACATTTTTCCTTTTGCCTGTTCAAGTTTTAGTTGATCCTTTTTGAAAATGCTGACTGAAAAATGGAAGGTCCCTACTAATTTTAAATAGCAGGAAAGAGGAACGAGTTTTAAGTGACCTTTTGAAGAAATCTTAATAGAGTCTTTGAGAAGGTTCAAGACGTTGAGAATTCGAAAGCCCTATGAAGAATATTACAAAATGCATTACTGTTCTTTTCTGGGATCTTCATTACTATGTGAGAACGTTAAATATATGGGAAACGCTTATAACATGTCAGCGTCATTTGGTGTTAGCTGTTGTTGGAGTGTGTGAACATCTTAAACCCAGCTTTTGTGGGCAGTACACTGCACGTTGAACAAAGGGAAATCTCCCCAAGAACTGTATTTATGTGTGATTCACATATGTGGATTAGAACACTTAGGGAAAAACTCAACAAAGAAAAGCAATTTTCCCTCTGGGCTTCATGATTTACACAAATTAAATTTGTCACTGTTAAGACAGATAAAGCAGGCTCACTTATGATTGTGCGCCCCAAACCCCGGACTGCATTGAAGCTCATGAGATAGCCACAGGTAACTATGTTAGATTTTCTTTGAACTCGTCCTCTAATTGGAGCCCTGTCACAGCAGAAAGCAGTTGAAATTTAATTAAGGGACAGGAAACTCCCAAGTCTAATTTTGTCCTGGAGCTGCTCTGTGGGTCGTCTCTCAGGCCTTCAACAGCTGTTGAGTGAAGGTTTTGGCAGAGATGCTGGTGGCTGCCTGGGTGAGTTCACTCCCAGTCACGATATGGCCCCGTGGCTCATTTCGGGGTCCACTAACTCTCCACCTCCATAGACATTGTGTTACACTGGTAGACTCCTGCTTGCTTTGATGCAGTTTTTGAGGGCACGTTCAAATAAGGGCCCAATATAATCGTGATAGAAGTTAAGTACTTTAACAAAGAACTCAATTTTTCTTTCTGCTCTTCCAGTTGAAAATTTCCTAGTTGCTTTTGATACTAAATATCCCCAAGTAATCAGGTCATCTGAAGCCAGTGGGGAAAGCTGAAATGCAATTAAGTGAAAAAATACATGTAGAAAATATCTTTGCAAAGAGTGAGGAAAATTTAAGATGTTATCAAAATACTCTTAACAAAAACAAACTTCTCAAGACACATTTATAAATTTCTGTAAGATTCATGCCAAGAGGATAGCAGAACTCTACTTCTTCTAATGGCTCCTTGGAGCAGGCCCAATGTGCTGTCTTAGATGGCGGCACGTCTTCCCTCTGTAGTAGGTTTCTTCCAACCACTCTCCCATACCTGAGGAAGATCTTTTACCACCTGATTGGCTTAAATTACATGGAACACACCTGATTTTTAGCAATCCAATATACTAATCTGTAGAGCAATGTACTGTGTAAATATCATACCTACTGGGCAATATCTCCAGGTCATAACAAAAACATTGTGTTAATCTTTTCATAATATGAAAAGCTTAATTGGCAATGAATAATGTCTACTTTGTCATATGATCTAGTATGTTTATAAATGCCTGCAATTTGAACTGGACTAAATTTTTGGAATGGCTAAATTCCCAAAGGTTCAGTTCCAAATGACAGAGTAATGCGGTGGTCCAAGTCTCAACCTGAATGATGTCAGGACTACCCTTCAGGTATAAAGCAATGATCTGCAGTGCTGCTCTTGTTGGCTTGCCTTCAGGAGTACATGTGCTGATGGACATCAAATGGAGCAGAGGAGAAATGTGCGGTGTCACCTATAACATATAATGAGCCGTCAGACAACTGAAAGGCATATTTGACACCAGCACTGAACTCCTTCAACTGTTCTATTCTTTGGGAAGGATAAGGGGCAGTGGGATGATGGAATGGGAACCGTTTTGACTATCGGTGGAGGCTGAGCTTCACACCGTACTGACATGGGTGACTTGCGTTACCCATGGATGTTCAACTTTTTTTTTTTTTTTGGTGGAAAATATATTTGCATATGGAGTAGATATGATTAGTCAATATCCCCGAATCACAAATTCTGACCTTCTCAACATGACTGATGCTTCTAAAAAACTGGACATTTGACTTCAAATGAAGAAACAGTGAGATAATTCACTCTTCTTCTAAGTGATGTTGTTTTCTTCTAAGTATGATGATGTCTTCTTCTAAGTATGTTGTTTTGAGTAAATGCAGCGTAAGACTCTCTCTGACATATTGTTACCAGGTTACAATGTACTGTAAGTGCAACAGACTGGTTAAAGACCAAGTCCTAACCACAACCATGTATTTCCTTTGTTTTATATATTTAGGTCAGACGCTAAACATAGCTTTAACATATTTTCTTTGTGGTTTAATTTCCTTTGTGATTATTTCTTTTATTTAATGGGAGTGTAAAAATGTCCCAACGACTAGAAACAAATTGCAGCTCATTTTTAACATAGGCATTTAGAGGTACTCTGTTAGTTTGCCTTTGGGTCAAACTTTCAGGATCATTTTGGGTTAAAAATGCAACAGTGAGACATTTACATTTTCTTAACAAAACATAGGGGCCTATATTCATGTGGCATTCTTTCATACCCCCTTGGGCCTAAGTCTTATAACAAACAAGGAAGGAGAAAATGTGGGCTCCACAGTGACTCTCAGTGTATATCTGGTCTGTGCCTCCCCAGAGACGCCCAGGAGGCGCCTGCTTGGGGCACCACCCCGCTGCTCATAATGACTCTCTGGAGATGTGCAGGGATTCCTGGACATGTAAGAAGGCAAGGCAAACTAAGTCATCAGGGCAGCACCCCAGGACCACCGTGAACTTCACAGCAGTGCAAAGAGGGATGTGTGTCCATTTCCTAAGTGTTAAAGCTGCAAAGAGGTTTTTCATTACTATCCAGCTTCTTAATGTGTGTTTGCTTCCGGCACGTCATTCAGCTTATACCCTGATAGTGAACAGGTCTGTTTTAATGGTACGTGTAATTCTCCTTTCTCAGTAGAAGTGTTGAAATATTTGTTTCTTAAACAAGACAGAAGCTTTCTTTTATTTTATTTTTAAACATTCACTTACCTGTTTTAGTTGAGTAGCAGAAATACATGTTTTTTTATACTGTGGCCTTTATGAACATAATGTATTCATCAAATCCTAAAAGGCATCCCTAATAGAATATCCTTTGATTCTATCCAGGACTTAATATATTTAACACCTGGATAAATTTAGAGTTCTTTTGAACTAAATGAAATCACTGAGAATCTAACAGTTACCAGACAGCTGTTAATAGTTTTAACAACTACTTGCAGTTGCCCAGAGGGAAGAAAATGTGGTCCATTTCAGGTCCTTATATAAAACACAGTGAATTTCAATGGGCACAATAGTTTAATTTTGATAAAGGGGAGACCTATTTATTTTAATAGGGCTAGTATTTCAATTGTTAAAAAATTAAAAATTATCATTTTAATTTCCTTGAAATAAAGATATAAGAATCCTGGAAGAAATAGACCCATGGGAAAAAATTAGTAATGATTTTTTTTCCTATTCATAGTCTCATTATGGTTGGAGAATATATTTTGAAGTGACATAGATCTATGTATTTCTAAAAATATTTTTTTTGAATCTCAAAGTGCAATTTTTCTAAAATTATACTGAGTCAATATTATGTTAATAGCCAAAATAAATAGGCAATTGTAAACAGTCTCTGTCTTTTTCTAGGAAGATGTAGGATATTTGAGAAAAGGAAGACATAATTATTAAATGACTATTAGTCTAAAACATACACAATTGTTAAACAAAATCAGGCATTTAAATAGCTGATTTTTCATTTCAATATTAATAAAAGTTTCCTAAATTCTTGTTTCTTCATCCAAGAAAGGTATAATCCACTGTACCACTTACCTAATTTGTGAAGATATATTTTGTTATATGAACAAATAATTGCATATAAACATGATTACACAGATTTAATTCACAATATTTAAGACTAACCATGCTGATTTTAATAAAAATATTTCCCTAATAAAATCTTATTGCTAACCTTTTTTCATGAAACATGTGTTTCCACCACTTCCAAAGACCTGGTAATCGTTCATACAAATGAAAAAAAAGTGTATGTTTTCCATACATGCATAAGTTGTTCCACAAACATCTGGTAATGAAACTTTGAAAGCTGCTGGATTCTGAGCCAGCCCAGGTGTTCACTACAACATCTCTAGAACTCAGCAATTGCCTGCAGTAATTTGTTGCAACTCGTATTGGCATTTTTACGGTTATGATGAGGCAAAGGGTGATGACATCATGTTCTAATGTTACGAAGGTGCTGTGAATTCAGTGTGAAAATTCCATCAATGAGTGATTGTTACTGAAATTGACTACATTGGTGGCCATCACATTTTGCCAACTGAAACATCTGGGCACAAGTTAGTAGTGGTGCACCTTGTAAATAACTTAATTGAAATTAATTGCCTGAAGTTTGCAGCACCCTAGGTAGTTTATAAGTACCAGTTCTTGCTCTACTGCAGTGTTTTGCACTTGAGAATCTTGTATTCTCAGATTCTGTTTTAGCAGCTTGGGATGAAAGTGAAAAGTGTAGAAAATGCATGCTGAAACGGCAGGACCACAAGGAAATTAACATTATATGTAAAGAAGAGAACATTGCTATCTGGATACCTACTTTCACCGATAAAGTATTTTTCTCACAGAAATAATTTTCAAATTAATGTATAAAGCAGTTTTTAAAAAGAGGGCAGTTGAGTGATTAGATAGAGGGCTCTATTTCTCCAGAAAGAAACATTTAGTATTTTTCCCATGTTGTAAATGTTAAATACTTATTGTTATACAAATATACGGAATTATTATATCCTATAAAACCTCATATTTGAAGAGACAAAAGTGCTGTTCTGTTGAAAAAGTAGGAGACTAAATAGGAAATATGGGTCCTGTTGTTGCTGTACATATTCTAAAGCATTTAGAATAATTTTCTAAGCTATCACAGCCTTAAGGATCATAAATCCAAGGAAAGGTAACAGAACAATTATAAGGATACTTACTGTAGTCAACAAAAATGAATTATTAAATAAATATTGGTGTCAGGCCCTTGCTTTTTCCCTTCTTAACTCCTCTTACCTTTGAATTTTTGCTTTCTAAAAAATGTTCTGCAAATGTAAAGCTGTTTAAAGATCTTAAATGTTGACAGTTTAAAATTCACATGAAAACCAAACTAGTAAACTAAAGTATACATTTGCCTTGAAAGTACCACAACTTATATATTACAATATAAACGTCCATAGTGCCCTCAATATTGCAAAAACTTTTATAAAATGTTTTAAAAAAATAACTATTGTTTTATTTCGTATGTTCAGTATGAGTTCTACATAATTAACTTTTTTTTAGAGTTTAATGCAGGAATTTTGTCTGACTAGTGTGATATTTGTTACTATTTAAAGAAAAGCTGTGTAACTCATATATTCTCCATCTGCCCACCTTGGCTGCCTAGAAGGTTAAAGCCCCCCCCCTCCCCCCCGATAAATCAGTCATTATCCTGAGTCTACACTTTCTGGTACAACCAAATTGCTTTTTCTGCTTTTTTCCCTTTTGTATTTCTTGGCATTTGTGCTCTTATACTTGCTTTGATAATCAGTTTTATCTGTGTTTTCAATGTAGATTGAAGCAGCCAGGGTTTAGATAATAAATACTATAGAATAGGACTGTCAGTTGATATTCATCATATAAAATATTTACAATCCAAGAAATCTATTCTTCCAAGAGCTGTGGGATATTTCAAATTTGAGTTTTTTTCTCCTTATAGCTCCTGTAACAAAAATTATACTTTATATTACAATGTTTTGCTTTGTTTTCGGTAAAAGATCCTTATGTTCACAAATGAGCTTTTGATATGACAATACAACCTAGGTATTTCCAAAAAAGATTTGAATTCTCTTTTTGAACAGAAAGAAAAACAATTGTATCTCTATTCATAAAAGTAATTTGGTGCTTTTTCATAATGGACGAATTGTTCAGGCAAAGTGAGTTCAATGCGCTGTCCAAATGCAAAAAGGCATTCCATTTAATCTTTGCTTTTGTTAGGAACAAGCGTGGAGAGTATGGGCAAAGAAGCAGCTTTAACTTATGGTTTTAATCTTAAATGTTTGAATCCCTGTAAGTTTCCCTGAGGTTAATATTTTAATGGTATCAGATCAAATTAAATAGAGAATATGTGGAAGGAATGGCAGGCAATTAACGGAGCCGTACAAAATCAATGACAGTTGTTTTTAATCACATTTCCACTCAGCTGTTTTTCACTACAAATGAATATATTTTACAAGAAAAATGTATAAATCTTTGGAGCGATGCAGCGAGCTATATGATCTTGGGATTTATCTTTATGATTTAAGGAATAAAATAAGTCCCTGTCCTTAAGGATTTTGCTATTAATAACAACAGTTACATTTATTGAAGCTATAAAAGAGCCTGAAGTAGAAAAATGAGTCAGGGATTTTGCTTACGAGTTGCAGAACGGACAGACTATTCAGGAAAGTTGTTAGGAGGCAGTCCCAAGCAGTGCTGGAAATAACGAACAGAGTTATGACAGAAATACTGAAAGAGCAGGCAAGCTAAAAGAGATTTCTCAACTGAAAATAAGTGAAGAGTTTTAATTCTTTGATAAAAGCCTTTTTATTGCCATATTCCACCACTGCTTTTTTTTTTTTTCTTATGCACTGTAGTAAGAGAATGATTTCAATCCAAAACAGCTGCATTGGCCCTGAGAAGGTCATAGAACATTTGGGGAGTAGGAAGATTAGTAGCACGGCAACTGATTATGAAGATCTGTTCTTTCATTCAATTAATTTAGTAGCTCCTATGATGCTTCAGGTCCTCCACCTGGCTGTTAAGGATTTGCAGGCCAACGAGGCTCTTGCCTTATGCCTGAACTTTGTGATCATAACTATCCTAAGTTATTGAAATATATTAGATTAGTTATATTTCATTTTAGAAGACAAGTAAGTACAGAGACAATAAGGCTGAGCTACAGTTTTAGATGTCAAGATAATAGTTACGCTCGGCAAAGAGGGGAGATGGGTAGAGAAAAGGAAACACAGAAGAGGCCTTTGAGATTCTGGTAGTTTGCTTCTTGATTTGAATGTTGGTTCCATGAGCAGTTTCATATTCACTTTATGAATATTCACTGAATATACACTTATGATTTGTGCACTTTTGTCAAGTTATATATTAGTAAAAATTTATATGGAATTAAGGAGAAAAAAGAGAACTGTTCAATGCCTTCCTTTTCTTTTTTTAACCAAGCTTTCTTTTTGTTACTGCTCATTCTTCTGTAACATTCTAGTACACTCCATATGATTGGGCTCTGCATAAGATTACTAATGACAGAATCACCATCTCTTAGAGTGACTCTTGAATCTTTACCTCCTGTGGTGGCGCTGGTCCTTTTGGCTTTCTAAACATACTTTTCTCTAAATTAGAATAGTTCAAAAATGTTTTTTTCTCCTAATTTGGCTTTTGTAACATGATACTTTTGTTTGCCATGCTATTTTAAATCCCATTAATGATTACCTTTAATCTTAGAAAATATTTTAGGGGCGCCTGTGTGGCTCAGTTGGTTAGGCGGCTGCCTTTGGCTCAGGTCATGATCCCGGAGTCACGGGATTGAGCCCCACATCGTGTTCCCTGCTCGGCGGCAAGTCTGCTTCTCCCTCTCTCACTCCCACTGCTTGTGTTCCCTCTCTAGCTGTGTTTCTCTGTCAAATAAATAAAATCTTTAAAAAAAAATTATATTAGACATCTCTTAATGTTTTGACATTTGCATTAGTTTTGCATTAGTAATTCCACCAAACATTTAAATTTAACTCAATGTTGAACTACCACTGATGCTCATTTCCATTCTTTTTTATTATAATTTTTTCCTCTCTTGTATCATTCATTTTGATGCCTTTCCCACTGGACAAAAGCGTACCTTTGAAAATGTTTTCATTCAGAAAATTTAGATGGTACACTTTCTGAGCCCCTGCATATATGAGAATGCCTTTTTGTTGACTGGTGTGTAAAAAACAATTTAGCTGAGTTTACAACTTTTGGGTAGCAAAATGTTGTCTCAACAGGAGGATACATTGTTTTCTCTCTTTCAGTGTTATAGTCAATGTCAAGGCCAATCGGATATTTACTCCTGACAGGCAATCTAGCTGCTTTGTCATAGAATATTTTCTTTTATCTTTGAAATTTAAATTTTTTATCCTAATATGTCCATTTTTTATTAAGGTAGCCTGATCCAGTTTTATTGAACTATTTCCATTACAAATGTACCTGTTTCTTCAGCTTTGAAAAGTTTGTTCATTTCTATTATAATATTGGTTAAATTGAGAAGAGCACAAATCAGTATTTACTCAAAAAATGGGGAGGGAGGGGCACCTGGGTGGCTCAGTTGGTTAAGCGACTGCATTCAGCTCAGGTCATGATCCTGGAGATCCGGGATGGAGCCCCACATTGGGCTCCCTGCTCGGCGGGAAGCCTGCTTCTCCCTCTCTCACTCCCCCTGCTTGTGTTCCCTCTCTCGCTGTGTTTCTCTGTTAAATAAAATCTTTAAAAAAAAAATAAAAAAATAAAAAATAAAAAAAAAATGGGGAGGGAGTGAGGCATTAAAAAAAGTATTGGGCTAGAAGTTTTTGTGAGTTATTTCTAATTATCAAGCAATAGATAATTTCCATGTGATAAATTTAAATTCTTTCAGAATACAAGAAAAAATAGAAATGTTCCCAATTTATTTTATAATGCAAATATAATCCTGGTAGCAAAACCAATTGAAGATACCATAATATGATATCACTGCAGAAATCTTTTATAAATATCATACAAAAACTCAACTAAATAAAATAATTTTAAAGTCAAAAGTATGTAACAAAATACATCAAAATGAGGTAGGGTTTTTTTTCAAATATGGTTTAATGCTATAAAACCCATTCATATAAATTATCACATTAAAAGAAATTAGATGTTCATTGCAACAATGCTGATCTTCTTAAGTT
This sequence comes from Spilogale gracilis, assembly GCA_004023965.1. Taxonomy (NCBI): domain Eukaryota; kingdom Metazoa; phylum Chordata; class Mammalia; order Carnivora; family Mephitidae; genus Spilogale; species Spilogale gracilis. The sequence continues at coordinate 10,475 of PITA01003861.1, read as the reverse complement.
GGACTGGATAGTTGTTCACTTGACATTATTTCTCTACCCTTTTCCTGCAGAGGAAAAGCCACAGACTACCAATAGGGAGCCCTGACATAAGGTTTAGAGGGCACAAGAGAAGGAAAGGTCATTATTCTCTGGAGGCATTTGCAACTGACAAGTAAGCAAACATGAGACTTATCCTGGCTTTCTCAAGAATTCTTGAGAACCACCTGTTGTGGTATTACAGGTTGAAATCTTTACTGTTGAACTTCCTGACCTCTGTGTTTCCTGTTCTAAGAGTTCGGTAAGCCCACAATTCCTATATTAAACTCTTTGTACCTGGATTACATGTAGTGCCTTCTGTGTTCCTGGTTGATCCATGACTAATATAATAGATAAAATTCAAAATCCAATGCTTAGTCAAACTTATATATGTTATATAATATGTCAAACTTAACAATATGTAGGAAGTACATAAAGAAATTAATAGAACTTTTCATAGAGAGATAAATCTTGGAAAAATGGAAAGGCATCCCTAATTCTTGGAAGTTGGACATTCAATATTATGAAGATATCAAGTGCCTTCAAATTAACTCATCTATCTAATATGATTTAAATAAAAATTCTAATCAGAACATTTTTTAAACTTGATAAAATTTCATAAAGTCTTCTTGAAAAAATGAGCAAGAATAAATAATTTTAATTTATTTATTTTAAAGATTTTATTTATTTATTTGACAGGGTGAGAGAAAGAGCACAAGCAGGAGGAGTGGCAGGCAGAGGGAGAAGGAGAAGCATGCTCCCTGCTGAGCAGGGAGCAGGGCTTAGGGCTTGATCCCAGGACCCTGGATCATGACCTGAGCTGAGGCAGACATTTCACTGACCAAGCCACCCAGGGGCCCCAAGATTAAATTATTGATGAGAAAAGAACAGTTCATAGATAATTGGCCTAGTGAATATTAAAGTAAATGATAAAATTACAATAATTAAAAATATAATATGGTGCCACCATGTCACTGTGGACATGGATCAATAGAAATCGAAGAAAACACATAAATAAGACCTAGTACACATAGGAATTTAGTGACAGAACTGTATTTAGATTTTTGTTGTCTCTTCCACCAGACTAGTAAATACTACTGCTTGTGTTTTAGTTTTTTAATTCACAAACAACTCCAACCTTCAGTTACCTGGAGCTCGACATTTTGGGTGCCTAGAATAAATTGTTTACAATTCCTTTCATCCAAATAAATGGTTTTTAAAGAAATGGTCCTTGTTCTCAGGCTTAAAGATATATTTGAAATGGAAAGACTTAATATTAAGATATACGTATTACCCAGAGTGACCTACTGACCCAACACAATCAAAATCTGATCAAAATCCCAACAATTTTTTTTGAAGAATTAGAAATCCTAAAATTCATATGGAATTTCAGGGAACCCTGAATAACCAAAACAAAAGGAAGAACAAATTTGTATGTCTCACACTTGCTGATTTCAAAACTTACTACAAAGCCATGGTCATTAAAACAGTATAGGGGAGCCTGGGCGGCTCAGTCAGTTGGGCATCTGCTTTTGGCTCCGGTCATGATCCCAGGGTCCTCTCTGCTCAGTGGGGAGCCTGCTTCTCCCTCTTCTTCTGCTGCTTCCCCTACTTGTGCTCCCTCTGTCAAATAAGTGAATAAATTATTTAAATTTTTTTAAAAAACCCAAATAAAATAGTGTAGTATTGGCATACATGGAATAGAATCAAATAGAACAAAAAATTCAGAACTAAACCTTCCCTTGTATGGCCAAATGATTTTTCGCAAGGGTGACACGACCATTTAATGGGAAAATGACAGTTTTTTCAACAAATAGTGTTGAGAAAACTGGCAAGACACATACAAAAAGAATGAAGTTGGACTTTTACCTTACATCATATACAAAAATGAACTCAGGATGGATCAAAATCCTACATGTGAAGAGTTAAAACAATAAAGCCCTTAGGAAAAAACATGGGAGAAAGTCTTCATGGACACTAGATGTGTCAATGATTTCTTGGCTATGACACAAAGGCAACAAAAGAAAAAATAGATTCATTGCACTATATAAAATAGTGTGTAAACTATATAATACTCCTGTGCATCAAAAGACATGCTCGATAGAGTGAAAAGGTAACTTACAGAATGGCGATAATATTTGCAAATCATATATGTCACAAGGGGTTAATATTTAGGATGTATAAAGGACAACAGTTCAACAACAAAAAACCCCAACGAACCTGGTATAACAAGGGTCAAAGGACTCAATAGATATTTCTCTGAAGAAGCTATATAAATGGCCAATCAACACAGGAGATGCTCAAAATCACTAATCAATAGTGAAATGCAAATTAAATACACATGAGATACTAACTCACACCCATTAGGGTGGCTACTACCAAACAACAAAAAAAACAAAACAAAAATAACAATTGTTTGCAAAGATGTGGAGAAATTGGAACCCTTTTGCACTCTGAGAATATAAAGTGGTACAGTTACTATGAAAAAAGTATGGAGCACCTCAAAAAATTTAAAATAGAATTATCATATCATGCAGCAGTTCTACTTCTGGATCTATATCCCAAAGAATGGAAAAGTACTTCTTGAGATATTTCTATATCCATGTTCATTACACTATTAATCACAATAGCCAGATGGTAGAAACAACCCAAGTGCCCACTGACAGATAAACTGATAAACAAAATGTGGAATATACATTCAATAGACTATTATTCAGCCTTATAAAAGAAAGGAAGTTTGCTAAAACATGGGTAAACCTTGAGAACATTATGTGAAATTATGTGAAATAAGCCAGTCACGAAAAACAAACACTTGATTCCACTTCTATGAGTTAGTTACCTAGAGTGGCCAGATTCATCCAGACAGAAAATGGTAATTTCTAGGTTCTGGGGGAGGAGGTAATGGAGATTTGTTGTTTAATTGGTATGACGTTTCAATTTTGTAAGATGAAGAGCGATCTAGAGATAAATGATGGTGATGGTTACGCAACAATGTGAATGCATGTAATGCTACTGAATGGTACACCTAAAAATGGCTAAGATAGTAAATTTTATGTGTATTTCATCACAATTAATTATATGCATATATGAATAAAATATATTGGAGAGTAATCTATAAAAGGGGAGACCAGAGATGTTTAATTCTCTTATGTTTTTTGATCCTTAGGTAATAAACTATAATCTCATTTCCTGGTACCTCCCTTTTTTCCCCTTTCGCAGAATACCAGCCAATATTGTGACCTTTCCCACTGCCAGAAGTCTTGGAACTAGCTCAGTTGTCCACTCCCTCCTTGTTTTTTTAACAAGCTGGGGTGCTCAGTGTGCTTCTTAAACTAGACACCATCCTCCCCCTCCGATGGCTTACATTCCAGTTGGGGGTATATAAGCAGCAAAGGGATGATCATAACAAAATGTGGTGTGGTGTGGTGTCAATTTCTAAAAAGTTCACCTGAAGCCCTGGTGATATTGAATTCTGCAGGGCTTCCTACAGTAACTTAGTACACAGAGGGGATGAAGCACAATGCTGTTAAGAATAGTATAAAGCCTAGGGTGCCTGGGTGGCTCAGCTGGTTAAGTGCTTGCCTTTGGTTCAGGTCATGATCCTGGCAGTCCTGGGATCAAGTCCCACATCTGGCTCCCTGCTCAGGGGGGAGCCTGCTTTTCCCTCTGCCTGCTGCTCCCTTTGCTTGTGGTCTGTCAAATAAATAAAATATTAAAAAAAAAAAAAGAATAGCATAAAGCCTTGCAGTTCTAACTTAACCATATGTACACTAAGAAATATCATGTACAATATTCCATCAAGATAGAAGGCTCATTTTTGTTTTAAATTATATAGGCACAAGAGCAGGATGGAGAGGACATGATTAACATGTGAAACATTCCTTTGTGGTTGACATGGAAAAAAATTTAAAACTGTAGCGTCCAAGTATGGACAAGAGCTATTTGATTAGCAGGTGTTTCAAGGGGTCAAGAGTGAAAGATAGGAATACAGAACTCAAGTGTGGGAAATTTACCACTAGGATTTTTTTTTACTGGCTAAGAAACAAGTTGATGCCACTTATGATGCCATTTATTTGAGTAGAAAAACTAAAAGACGAAATCAAAGCAACTAAAAACTTCCTATAGGATTGATTGAAAAATTTGTAACAAAAACAGATGCTTCAACTGGAAAAGTTTCTTTCACAGCTTCATCTCTGGGTTTTGTAACTGTCAACCAAGGTAGGCAAAAATATTGCAATGTATTTGGGCAAATGAGACTCCACCATAGGCTTTTTCAGTTAATACATTAAAAAACATTTAAAAATATATTTTTTAAAGATTTTACTTTTATTTATTTGACACAGAGAGAGATCACAAGCAGGCAGAGAGGCAGGCAGAGAGAGGAGGAAGCAGCCTCCCTGCTGAGCAGAGAGCGGATGCTGGCCTTGATCCCAGGACCCTGAGATCATGACCTGAGCGGAAGGCAGAGGCTTTAACCCACTGAGCCACCCAGGTGCCCAAACATTTAAAAATATTAAAGGAAGTCATATTTAGTTCTCTTTGTTTCTTCATCAAGATTATTGATTCCTTTAAATGTTCTATCATATTTTTTTATTATAAAGAAAAAATGCACAGAACATGGCTGCATCAGTGAAAGTTTGCAATTCTTTCCTCTTTATTTATTATTATTTATTTTTTATGGACATATAATGCATTATTTGCCTCAGGGGTACAGGTCTGTGAACCATCAGTCTTACACAAGTCACAGCACTCATCACAGCACATACCCTCTCCAGTGTCCACAACCTGGCCCCCCCCTACCCTCTTCCCCCCACCCCACCCGCAACCCTCATGTTGTTTCCTGAGATTAAGAGTCTATTATGGTTTGTCTCCCTCCCCAGTCCCATCTTGTTTCATTTTTTTCCCTCCCTTCTTCCCTTTTTATTAAGCACAAATTCATCATTTGGTAAAATTAGGATATTTTTAAATTTTTAGCAACAATAAAGTTTAACGAACCTTATTTTCCTTGGTGGTGGGAGAACACTTTGAAGTTCCTCCCATACAACACAATGTTGTTCCTGCCATATAACACAATGATATAATCCTGAGTGTCTGTTAATCTTGAGTGCTCAATAAAATTGAGATTTTGAGCTTAAGTGGGAGGATGATGACTTCATTCATTGAAATATAGGACCCAGGAAAAGCAGGTTTGGGAAATAAATTGATATATTAACAAAAATATTAAATAGAATATCCTAGTTAAAATCTTTAATATAAATATATTAATAAATATAATAAAATCCCTCTTAAAATTTCACATTTAAAAAATTCAAAACATTTTAAAGATATTTATCTATTTATTTAATTGAGAGAGAGAGAGAGAGAGAGAAATAAAGAGATAGTACAAGCAGGGGGAGCAGCAGAGGGAGAGGGAGAAGCAGGCTTCCCTCTGAGCAGGGAGCCCAATGTGGAGCTCAATCCCAGGACCCTGGGATCATGACCCGAGTTGAAGGCAGCCACTTAACTGAGTGAGCCACCCAGGAGTCCCCAAAATTTCAAAACATTTTAATAAACAAACATTTATTTCTTGAGTAGATTTTTGGTGTTTTCAGAGTAATGAGTCCTCTAAATTCATCTGAATTAATTTGGAAAAGCAAAAATTTCTTTTTAAGATTTTATTTATTTATTTGAGAGAGAAAGAGAGCACGAGCAGTGGTGCAGAGGGGCAGAAGAAGAGGGAGAAGCAGACTCTCCATTGAGCAAGGAGCCCTGTGAGGGGCTGCAGGAAAGGCTTGATCCCAGGACCCTGAGATCATGATCTGAGCTAAAGTCAGATGCTTAACTGACTGAGCCACTCATACACCCCTAGCTTTATAAAGATTTTAACTAGGATATTCAACTTAATATTTTTGTTAATATATCAATTTATTTCCCAAACCTGCTTTTCCTGGGTCCTATATTTCAATGAATGAAGTCGTCATCCTCCCACTTCAGCTCAAAATCTCAAACTCTTGTTTTGACTTCTTTTTCTCTTTACCTCACCCACACCTACTTAGTTTTTACTCATAGCAGTTTTACATTTATAGACCCTTTTGCTTTCCTCATTTTCAATCTCAAAGTATGTAGGAGCATTGAAATCGCCTTCTAACTCAACTCCCTACCCTTGTCTTCTTACTTATCTAATTTATCCTACACAATACTGTCAGATCAATTTTCTAAGTATACAGTGGAAATGCTGATGTTCTGTTCTTACAACTTCCCATTATCAGCTTAGTTTTTAGAATATCCCATTCTGATATTTAATAGTCTCAAGGACCTATTCACAACGTAGTTCTCTAGCATTATTTCTACTACTACCTTTTACATTCTCTGAGCTCCTAGGTCTTTTAACCTACCATATCCATAATGTTTCCTTTATCTAGGATGTGCTTTAATCACTTTAAATATGTCTAAGAATTTTGCCTCAGTTGCAAGACTCAGCTCAGATTTTGAACCCTTCCCAAAGGCCTTCATGTCTCCATCCTCTGAATTTTCACAACACTTTACATATATCTTCCACTTTGTAAAATTTTGATCATGTCTTCAATTTCTCATTAACACCGTAATCCCTTGATAGATATCAAGCTCCTTTTGAGCAGGCTTTATAGGATCTTTATTTTGTTATATTCGGCACTCCAATTGTTCAGTAAGTATTCACTGAATTATTTAATTAATTGAAAATCCTTGAGATTTCAGGTGTGAGATCTTTAAAGGAAGGAAATTTATGCACCTTTGAATAATATGCACTTGTAAGTCCAAAGAGGAGAACTGAGTTTAGTAATTCCAAAACTATTGTTGTAAATTTGAAACTGTAACACAGAGTTTACTAGAAACTCATTAAAAGTAACTACCTTTTATCTCATGTGGTGATTGATTAATTTCTCAATATTAAGAGTTCCATGTAGGGGGCACAGATACGACAAATCTCAACAAAACAATTTCCATAATTTATTATCTTGCTGTGTTCTGTGTCTAATAATTTGACCTTGGCTGTTCCAAAGGAAACAGCCAATGTAGGAGGTGGTAGAACTGACTACTGCACACTGCCCTCTGGTGAGCTGCAAGGGTAATCTAGAGGGGAAAATTAGGGTTGAGAGTATAACTCACTCTCCACGTCCAGGATGCCAGCTGGTGCCAAAGAATGATGTCACATTTTGTGATGTGATCACTTCTCTCAATTGTGCTCTCCTGAGTCTACCAGTTCTTTCCATGTAGGTCATCAAACGCCATCATCTGGTAAAACTTTCCTCCTCACTTAGCCAAATATGGATCCAGAATATTTGTAGTCAGTCTTACTAAACCAAGAATTTTTTTTTAAAAATTACTATTACTTCTACCACGACATTTCCCTGTATCTTCAAATATTGCCAAAGCACTAAATGAAAATAATGATAAAAAATATTCTCCTTAGTTTGTAAGGAAAATGGACTGTTGGTAATTGCCATGATAAATTCTTTTGCATTCTCATTAACAAGTCTTATTTTATATATAAAAACACAGAACTTTCTCATTGTTAAAGAGAAGGCCAAAAACTAAATAACCAACTTAATAGCATTAGAAGTACTGTTTGACTTGGAAGGACCACAGGCATATTTGGCTTTGGACCATATTAATACTACCAAGTTGCTGGGTGATACTCATTTATTCATTACCACCTGACCAAATACCATCCATAACTAAAAGGATAATTAAAAGTTTCAGAACAGACATGGAACTGCTCAAAATTCATATTCTAGGAAGGATACAAATGACCCAGTGACCAATGAGGTGTTTCATTGGCTTCTGCAATCAACTGTATTTACAGTTTGTATCCAATGACGTTTGTTATTTTCTTACCCTATTCTCGGCTAAACTATATTTTGTATGAGGGTTATCAGTAATGGGTAGTCTTCAAATAAGTGGGAAAAGTGGGAATTTCCTTTCTGAAGAAGAAAGAAAAAGAGTTGTAGAAACATGGAATAGGTGCCATCTTGTTTTATGGCATACTAATGTTGTTTAAAAAAGAAAATTTCCCAAAAGAAAAAAAAAGAAAATTTCCCTTTAATAAAAATTTTGACTCTTCATACTCTAAGAAACTGACCTTGCTTTAGAAGCACATTCTAACCTTCTAAAATAAAAGTGTAATTTTTCCTTATGTTCTTTATTATATACTTAAAGATTAAATTATACTCAAACTAAAATCCTTTTTTGAATGTCAATCTTTTATTTTTCTGAAGCTGTTTTACATGCAAAGTTTTTACTTATTGTTAGCTTAACTTTCAAGTAAAAAAAAAAAATTCTGTGGGAGGTTTTATACTGGTTTCTGCTGAGTTGTTTCTTAAATGTGGGTAAAGGGATTCCTGAATTCAAAGAAGAGTTTAAATAAAATAGCATGTAAGCTCCTTTAACCTCCAAAATGTTATGCTTACAATGATATCATACACTAGTGAACAAATGTATTGAAACCTTAAATATTATATATGTAATATGTATTTAAACCCAATCTTTGTGCCGCTGTATATTATGTAATTGAGAAAGTATCATGAGGAGAAATTGTATAAGTAAAATTTGTTTTTCACTACAGAAATAATGTTACTTAGCCTTTGATTAAATAACTATCAAGTCTATGTGTAGTGACCATTTAACCAAACAGGATATATCCTGTATTTTGCATAATCTACTTTCTAAATAAATATTTATAAATCAAGTAGGAAAACTGATAGCATTGCATATAAATCAATGCAATCTTACAATCTATTATATAAAGTTCTTCTTTTGCTTTTTCTTATAGCTATTTTTTTTATGGATACCAACCAAAAAGTGAAAGACAACCACCATAGTCATAGAATTTAAAAGACTTACTTAAAAATGACTTTGATTATTAGTATACTTATGATGTTGATACCTCTTTTTCATATAGGATTTTCTGATTTAATTTAACTTTTTTTTTGAGAGAGAGAGAGTGTGTGTACGTGCATGGGGGAAGGGGCAGAGGGAGAGAGAGAATCTCCCCTCATGGGGCTGGTGGGGCTCCATCTCATGACACTGAGATCACAATGTAAGCCGAAATCAAGAAGAGTCAAATGCTTCACCCACTGAGCTCTTCAGGCATCCCAGGACATTCCAACTTCTAAAAAAATTAATGGACTTTATTTATTTATTTATTTATTTATTTATTTATTTATTTAAGATTTAATTTATTTGACAGAGAGAAACATAGCCAGACAGGGAGTGAGAGAGGGAGAAGCAGGCTTCCCGCCGAGCGGAGAGGCTGACGTGGGACTGGATCCCGGGTCTCCAGGATCATGACCTGAGCCGAAGGCAGTTGCTTAACCAACTGAGCCACCCAGGCGCCCCTCTATTCATGTTTTAAGATTGTTTTCCATCCTAGGTTTTTTGCATTTCCATAGAAATGTGGAAATTGGCTTGTTAGTTTCTTTTTCTTCTTCTTCAAAAAAAAAAAAAGCCTGGAGATTTTCCTTTGTATTGTCTTGCATTTATAGATCCTTTTGGTGAGAAAAAAACTTTTTTAAAAAGCAATATTGAGTCTTTTAAGGTATATCTTTTTAAAGCATATTTTTGCTCATGTCACTTGCTAGCTGAAAAGCCTTCATTTTTTCAACAATTGCATAGCATAATGGTTAAGACCTTTAGGTGACTTTATTCCCAACAGTCTCTTCTGAATTTTATTCACCACATGTATCCAGGCTGCTTGTTTTTTCTCATACATAGTGTGAGCTTCTTTCCCTTCGTGCTTTTATTCTCTCATGTCCTTGCACTGGATATGAAAGCTGTTCTCCCAATTTAAAATATTCAAATATTACAGATATTTGTTATAATGTCATAAATTATAAATTAACAGAAGTTTTTTCAAATTGAGATATAGTTGATACACAGTGTTGTTTTAGTTTTCAGTATACCAGTAAGAAGTTTTTAAAAAACAAATTTTCATGAGATGGATCATTTAAAATTTATACAATTTTTTTATTGGAGCACCAAAAGGTAAGCAAAACAAAACCTACCAAACAAAAAAGAAAAAAGTCATAATAAAAGAGGTTTTAACCTTTTCTTTTTTAGTGGGGGGGAGCAGAGGGTGAGGGAGAGGGAGAGAATCTCAAACATACTCCTTACTGAGTGCAGAACTCAGTGCGGGCAGATCCCAGCACCTTAACATCCGGAACTGTGCCGTAACCAAGAGTTGGGCACTCAATGAACTGTCCCCAGGCACCCTGAGACTTTACTTTTATTTTTTAATTTTTTTTTTTTATTGTTACTAAATTTTTTTTTCCCAGTGTTCCAAGATTCATTCCCCATTCCCCACACCCAGTGCTCCATGCTTTAGGTGTCCCCAGTACCCACCACCAGGCTCTCCCATCCCTCCACCCCCCTCCCTCCAAGTCCCTCAGTTTGTTTCTGTGTCCAAAGTCTCTGTTGTTTCATTTCCCTCCCTAGATTACCCTAGT
>PITA01003860.1:121491-132390 GCA_004023965.1 Spilogale gracilis | reverse complement strand
TCTTTCTTTCTCTTTTCTCTCTCTTCTAAATTTCAAAGATCCTGAAAGTAATAACCTTAAAAAGAAAAATTCTGAGCCTCAGTTACCCTTCCTGGGGTCCTGCTTTGCAGTTTGTGAGCCTGCCAGTGCTTAGTCAGGAGGATGGTAGCAGTTGCTTCATGAATGGTGACATAGGAATATCTGTAAACACAGCCATGTTAAAGATAAATGTGTGAGTGGGCTCTTCCGGGGTAGCAGGGAAGGGAGTGGAGGTGCCATTTCAAATGGTTGACAGTAGCAGTGAAGTAGTAGCCTGTTTGAGTTATGAAACATGGATAAAAGGGACTAGAAGGAGGATGTGCCAGTCGATTTTTACGTTAAATTAAATATAGTGCAGAAAGGCCAGGACTGTTAAGTTTGACATTTTTCTGTTAGCCTCAGGAAATAAAAAAATTCCCTATTTTTTGCAAGAAAAAGATCCTTTTGAAATAATGTATGTTTATTGTTTATTATGTTGTAATGAATAAACAGGAGTGGATTTTCATTATTTTAAGATGTAGTGAGTGGTCCTAAGCTGTGAAGAACTACACAGAAATAAAATTGAGGGTTATTATAGGATACTTCATTTTCAGTTTTAATATATGTGAGGGATGCCCCTCCTCCCCCCAATAAAACAATAGCAAGTAGAGTAAGAATATCAGTGTGGGCTGTGATTACTCCTGGCATCTGTATAAGATTCTTGGAAGTATGTTTGAGCATTAATGTTTAAAAATTGAGTGTTGATTTGTTACAAGGAGATACAATTCCTCTAGAGCTAAAAGCATGTATACTCTTAATTATGTAACTGTTTGGTTTTAAAAGAATTTTAGAAGTTCTTCAACACATTAAATATGATATGTAAAAAATAATATTAATTATTATTATACACTGTTATACACTTTACATATTATATGTAAAAAATTAAATTTCAAACAAATTTTTATTTGCTCAGCTTATTCAAAGTGACATGTAGTAAGCAAATCTGTTTTCCCGATGTTAAGAGTTTAAGCACACTTTTGATGAATTGTTTCTAGTATTTCATGTTTTTACTTTTTTCCTGCACAGTTGAACACAGCTGAAGAGCTTAAGTCTATAGGCTAAATATATTTGCCATTTTTGGTGGGCCCAATTATTTTCATTCAGCATTATGTATTTCAACGTGATATTATGTGGTAGAATTAACACTTTCATTTTTCTCTCTTCTGTTAATTTTTTGTAAAACAAGTCCAGGATATTAGACAATATTAAAAACCTGAATTCCGTAGTACAAAGACAGTGATTCAGCTTAAACTAGTGTGTGAATTGAAAGGCACCATCATGTGACAGCTCGAAATGTTTGTATATTCCAAGAAAGTCCCACTCTGATGTCAAAAAAGTTTTGAGTGTCAATGCAGAAGTATGAAAATGTATGCTCTATAGAAGTTGGGGATTATGTGGTGGCAAGTATGATGGAAACCTGATTTCTACACCTGTCTGTATAACTTTATGTGGGTGATTTCTCTTTTATAGGTCGTGGTTTCCTTTTGTAAAATGAGAGCTTCAAGTTCTTTTGTTTCCCTGACTTTTTTGGAAATAATTACGCTAGGAAAGGCCACTTTGACATTGAACATGAAGAACAAACTGAGGTTGGTGTCTTGATACCATCTTGGTCTGATGAGGTGAAAGGTACCTCTCAGAGTTACCCATGGGCACCAGACTCTAATATCCCCAGAGAATCACACGCTTCTTCTGACTGGAACCTTCAGAGGAACTGTTGGATAATCTGGAAGTTGCGATTTGAGGCAGAACAGAGAAGCAAGGACAGTTTAGGGAGCCTGATCTACTCCAAAGAGGGCTGGTTTGCTTGATGGGCCTCTTCTCCCTGGAATGATCAATCTCTGTTATGCCTGAATATCATCTTCATGTAGTCATCACACCAGCTAAAATTCTGACAGTTGGAGGATGCACGTATTAAAATGTTCTGCTCTTTGGAAGGGTATGAAATCATCGAAATCTGCTGCCTTTTCCATTCTCACTCGAGAACACCTGCTCTAATAGGCAGGATTCTTTATGCTGAAAGGGAGGGATGGAAGTAACTGAGCTTCTTTGAGGTCAGACAAACCTGGATGAAGGGAGTGCAGTGAGGGGCTTAAGTGGGCTGACCATGTAATTTATCCTCTACGCTTTTGAGCGTGAAAGGATGATTTTGATAATTTTACCGAGCCAATAGGGTAAACTGGGTCTGTCTGGGGCAAACAAGGCCATATGGTCATCCTGGCTGAGGGGAGGGTGAGTGAGCCCAGGAAATAGAAGAAAGTTTCATCAAGTATGGGGAAGATGCCAAAGAATACAGAAGCTCTTTCAAACATTTTCAGGCGAAATGCAAGGGAATTGATTTCTTCCTCTGAATGCTTCTTTCTATGAGCTCTGTGGTTTTTGCTGGAGAGAGATGTCATATAGTAGGAAAGGCAGGAGATTCAGCATTAGGCAGACCTTCCTCTATTCTTTATTATCTGTATGGCTCTTGGGCATGTTATTTTATTAGCTTAATTTCTTCATTTGTAAGATGATGAAGATGGGCTTTTCAGGGTTTGAGGATTGTATGAGATAAAGAATGTTAAGTGCCTAGAACCTAGTTAGACATCCAGTAAATGTTAGTACCTTCTGTTTTTTGTCTTTCCAGAAATTAGAACTTTCAGTTGTATTGTAAAATAGCCTGTGCCTGTGTGTGTGTGTATACGTGTGTGTACATTTTATTTTATTTTTATTTTTTAAAAGATTTTATTTATTTATGTGATAGAGACAGACACAGTAAGAGTGGGAACACAAGCAGGGGGAGTGGGAGAGGGAGAAGCAGACTCCCTGCTAAGCAAGGAGCCCAATGTGGGACTCGATCCCAGGACTCCGGGATCATGACCTGAGCCAAAGGCAGAGTCCCTCAACCAGCTGAGCCACCCAGGTGCCCGCCCCATGGGCCTCAACTGTTAAAGGAGATGGTGAGGAACATTATCTCTCATACCTCTTCCTGGTTTCTCATCCTAAGAGACCCAGTCAGCAGAATTCCTTGTATGTTAGACCATCTGTGATTGTTTCCATTGCCTGCCTGCCTGCCTTCCTGCCTTCATTCTTGCTGTGGGGAAAATAAGAGTTCAAATAATTTAGAATACTGATCTTTGATTTTGTTCTTTGCTGTAGTATTAAAAAGACTTAGATCTCTAAAACTTCAGTAGGGGAAACTAGATGTGCTTTGTAGTGCAGTTAGTGCAGTTTTTGTGCAGTGTACTCATTTTTAAAAATTATTTTAAGAAGGATTAGGAAGGATTTTTATGCCCTCACATGGGTCCTTTAATGCCACTGTTGGATATAGAGTGTGTTTTTTATTCCTTTGTGCTGATTTTTGTTTACCATTCCTACCCTTTCCTGCTCCTCCTTCCATAGAGCATCAAGATTAAGTTCCTTAAATAGATAGTACTGGTCAGTTGAACCATGTTTTCATTATTTTTGTATCTCCTATCTAGAGCAACTGTTTGCTGTTTTTATGTGATTAGAGCCATCTCTGACTAAATAAATGCATTTCCATAAATGATAACTTTCTCATAAATTTTTTAAATGCTGCAACAGTGAAGAACCTTGCTATGCTTCAACTTTAAGCAGGTTTGTGTGTGTGTGTGTGTGTGTGTGTGTGTGTGTGTGTGTGTGTTTAATGGAGCTTCTATTTATAGTTAAAATATTCACTTCCTGTGTTCAAAGGGTAAAAAAGGACACTGAGTGAACATTTTATGAAGATGGTTATCTACTGCTTTAAAAAGCCTCTTGAAAAAGGCATCTCAAAAGCTGGTTGGTAACTTATTCCTGTGACTTGCAAGCTTCATCCTCCAGGAAGTTCCATCTTTTATCAAATACAAATCCCTCTCCTTGCAATTTAATCACATTCCTCTAGTCTTGTCCTTAATGGAAAAGAAGTGCTCCCTTGTATATTCTCCTCCGTAACCTTGCAGTTGGTTGTGCAGCCAGGCCTCCTCCCTTAGCCATCTTTTATCTGGCCTAAATAACTGCATTTCCTTTACATGTCCTCTTAGGACTCATTTTCTAACATTTTAATCATTTTAGTCATTCTCCTTTGGATGCTTTCCAGCTTCTGCTCATCCTGCTTGGGTTCAGGTCCAGAATAGCTCTTAGCGTGGTAATAAAGTTCTGAATAGATCATCGTGCTGTGCAAGGCCATCACATGGTCCTCCTGAGCACACTGTTTGTTTTTACTTCTTGATGCTATGTATCTTTAAAAATAACTCACTATATTGCTGATTCATATTTTGCCTAGACCCTCAGAGAGTCTTTTATATGAATTTGCTTTCCCCCATCTCTTCTATGAGTGATTGGTTTTTACTCCCTTTCAAATTAAACTGCCTCCTGTTGTTTCTATAATCCTTATGGTAACGTCAGCAATTTGCAGTTGTGGATGGGGACAGAAAAGTGTCAATCCAAAATGTTCTCTCTTTAATAGATATTTGTAATTATGTGACAGCTTGATTCTAAACACATATAAAACCTGTTTATCATATTTATTTTGAGTATTCTCTGTCCCCATTTGGTATTGGATTGTTTTCTAATTGTGTTTTAGTTTTGTCTCCTGAACCAACTTGTAAGTAACTTGAGAGCAGGAACTCTTGTGTTTTAGATCTCTTTTCTTTTCTTTATTGTTGAAAAGTAGATGTTCAGTTCAGTAAGTACATCTTGATGGGATTGATAGATTCTTCGCATTCCAGAATCCCAAAGTCCATTTGAACACATTCACGTCTTCATAAGAGAGAGTGCCTAACCACATGTATATTTTTGGTGCACTTAATCATATTCAGTTCTCCATTATTTAAGTCGGCAATGAAAGTATTACCCAAAGGCTGGGTAAACCGTCATGAAACTTGGCTGTAATTGGATCCCGAATAGCAGTTCACTTGAGGGTGGCCCTCAAAACGTTTGTGTTACACCCACCATGGTGGTCTGGAAATCATGTTTTCCTAGTTTATTAGAAAGAATGCTCTGCTGAGTTGAATCAGAAGCCTTACAAAAGTTAAAATATGTGATCTGTTATCCTCTATCCCCCAGGCCCCTCATCTTTCTGACATAGAGGAAAATGAAATGGATCTAATAGGGATTAGCTATCTAACAGTCATGTTGATCTTTACCAAACACCTTGTGATTTCTGCTCGCATACCTACTTTTGGAATGCAAACATTACATGTAATAAAGGCCTCTGTTTTGATGCAGATTATCTATATACCAAGTAATTCCTGTGGTAGGTAAGCCCATGGATGGTAGGAAACACAGGTAATGATGTGGTTTGTAATAGCACCTCCACGTTCTAATTCCCGTAAGAGGCAACATGCACATTCAGAATAAAATTAAAATTCTCAAGAATTAAATGGAAAGGGCTGGGGGCCTGGGGAAGGCAGTTAGAAGAATAAATTAGCCCCAGGTGACTCTTTGCAATTCTCAAATTGTAAGCCAGCCAGCCATGATGTGAAACATGACAAGGACCCCAGGCTCTCTAGGTCAGATATCTGCAAGGCTGGTATTCTGTGATTACTAATGTATCAAATATTTAACTATAATGCATGGAAATACTTTGAGTTATTATTACTTCTCTCAGGAGACTGTGTGATACCTACAAGTAAGTAACACTAGATCCACCTAACGTTTCATTATAGAAGAAAGAGAATGGCATATCTTGAGGAACGGCACATTGGGAAGACATGGTAACTTTAGAAATGCGTCAATCTGTGGTTTTTAGGTATGCAGTGAATGAAGAGCTTTGTGTGGAAGGGGTAAAAATGCTCTCTGAATACTTGCTATGTAAAATTGTGTGTGTTGCTAGGTTTATGTACATATTTTATTTGTTATAGCAGCTTTCTTTATTTCCTGGACTGAGAGGCAAGTTTATTTTTCACATTAACCTGATATGTAAATTGGTCAGCCACCCTGCTGGTGGCTTTTTTCTCCTTCCAATTTAGTGTTGTCAGGTCAGTATCTGGGCAGGGGGTGCCCATCATTAGCAATTAGCTAGTGTCTTGTCTGTAAATGCAGCTGTGCTCTAAGCCAACCAGCCCTTCTGTAACTGGGGACCAGCCTGGAATTTATTTAGCATGGCTTAGTTTAGTGAGTTATGTTGAAATTGAGAATTATGAAAACAGATTGTGTTTGATGCATGCATGTTATAACATGGCACTTGGCACTCTTATCAGACGTACTGGGATATTAAGCCAAGGAAGAGAAAAGGTGGGTTAAAGATAGATTGAGGCCAGAGTTGATTTATAGTTTGATACATAATATCAGTTTTCCTAGTTAGTCGAGTGTCATCTGACAGGTATGCAGAATTGCTAATTATTGGCAGCCATGTACTGGATAATATGGTCTGCATAGGTGGGGAGTAATTAGGTCTCAATGATATATCTGTATCTTTAGGATGAAATAGTAGCAATTTTAGTTTGACCCCAGAATCACTTTTACATGGTCATGAAATCATTTTAAGAGCTGATTTGGGACACCTAGGTGGCTAATCGGTTAAGCGTCTGCCTGCCTTCAGCTCTGGTGGGGATTGCTCTGTGGACTTCTTGCTCTGTAGGGAGCCTGCTTCACCCTTTGCCTGCTGCTCCCCCTGCTTGTGCATGCACTCTCTCTCTCTGACAAATAAGTAACAATCTTAAAACAAAAACAAAAAAACTGATGTTATGGAACACTGTATATCTGGATTCAAGAAAATAAATTCTTGACTACTCATGTAACAAGATGTTTTGTGATCTTGAGTGAACTAATCAGTTGAGCACACTAATGAACTTGAGTAAACTAATATTTTAGTAACTTTGTTCTGTTTGTTGCATTTTAGGTTAGCAATGAATGAATTCATTCTGTTCTCAGATAACTTGTTTAGCATTGATATCACTGTTTGAAAAAGTAAGCTATAATAAATTTCATAAGCTGGAAAATTCAGCATGCCTTACAATGTGAAAATGCCAGGCTACCTTTTATATAGTGAAACATGGGGGTTAATTGCCTTTATTTTCACATCTTACAAAGTTCTTGAGTCTCTGGACAGCATACCAGAGTCCTTATTTCTGTAGATATGCAACCTATCATTTACAGTCTCCAGCTGATAAATATCCTTATTTGGCACAAACACACATGATCAAAGGTGATCTGAATAGCACACAAGCTTGATTAATGAATACACTAGGGTTTTCCTTAAGATTTGAACAAAGAATGGTATCACAAACAGTTTTGTTAATAAAATAAATAGAGGGTAAAGATTGGAACTGTTTCTAGTAGACTGTGTAGCCCTAAATCATTCAAAAGTAATGAAGCAATTTTCTGAAACAGATTGTGTTTCCTCACGAAGGAAGCCACCTTTGTTCCATGTCACTGATGCATTCTTTATAGGTGAGGTCACTCTGCATTGCTGATATCTTTTTCCTTTCATAAAAGGGAGATGTGGACCGCTCCCAGTGCATTCCATTTCTCACAGCCCATAAAATAAGGCTTAAATGTACCTGTCCATTAAAAGCTTTTGAAGGACGAAAGCCAACCTCAGAGGCTTTGTGAACCATGAATTGACAATAAAAGACAGTATGCTTCTGTTTTTCAAATAGCCTGTTTAAGGACAAAAGAACTATTCACTCTTACATGACTTTCATGTAGTTACAGTAAAAGATAGGAGGATGGTCATCTTGTTTTGTGCATGAGTTTAAGGCTGCTTGATTCAGATTATTTGAAACATTAGTTTTCAATTATTCAAAGTAATAAAGTCACTGAGGGGGATGTGTGGTATAACGTATATAAACATCTTTATGTCTGTTTCTTTAGACAATTAAATTTAAGAAGTTAGCTCCTCGACCCCCACAAAATCTAAAGGGTTAAAGCATTTACAGAGTATCCGGTTAAGCTTTAACTCTTGAAATAGTCGAACTAATCTTCCTGTTCCACCTGTGTCTCCTACAGTTCCCTTACATCTCAGTTGAGGTGATATGCTCTTGCTCATAACTATAATGACCTATTAGACGGAAACAGTATAACTGAGCCTTGTCTTTTCTTTCACCTTATCTTTTAAGCTTATATGTTGCTTCAGCCATGCACGTTTTCTTGCTATTCATCAAAACACCAAGACCTGGGGCCGTTTGTACCTGCTTTCCATGGAACCTAGAAGGAAGGTCTGCTTTTACCTTTTATTTTAGGATGGCTTGTTTCTTGACTTCAATTTGATTTCTTCTCAGATGTCACTTCCTTAGAAGGGTCTTTTTTGATCACCATATCCCATCTTCTATATGGTAGATTTATTTTTCCTTATAGCACTTATGTCCACTTAAAATTATATGTTTGTTTACTTTGTCCTCCTCTACCCCCCACTAACCCTGATAGACAGTAAGCTCTATGAGGTCTGGGGCTTTGCTTCAATTTACCACTGTCTGTATACACAGCACCTAGAACACTGCCTGGTACAAAGTAGGCCCCCAGTAGGAATTTATTTAATTAACAGATCAGTGAATGAGTTTTCCTTGATGTATGTTTGTCTTAATAACTGCCAACTTCATGTTAAAAAAAATGGTAATGGGAATGTGGTTGTCAATCATTCAGATGTTTAAGTTAGAACTGAAAATTTTTATAGATGAGTGAATTGAAGTGCCATATTGGCTTTCTTGGTAATTCACTTTGTATTGTTTTGTTTTATGAAGGTAAATGTGGAATGATTTAAAAAATAATCCTGCTATGAGCCTTTTCCCCCCACTCAATCCAAGAGATGAGCAACATGATTTCAAACTATAGCACTATGTCTGTTTTTAGCTTTTGGGAATGAATACACACCCTTTATAACTGTAGTGTCAATGTGCTTTTAAAGCTACCCAGAACACCAGATAATGAGAGCATGGAAAAGGAGCACTTTTTCATATATTTCTGCAAACTCCTATGCTTAACATATTCTTTAGATGAGAAGTGACATTGTTTTCTGTACCTAAAACTGTTGAAGGAGTGGGTGGAAACACCTATTAATCTGGGCTGTGTCGTGACTTGAGAATATTTCCTCATAGGATGTTGTGTAGATTCAAATTAGCCTACAGGTATCTGCTTTTTTCCTTTGCAAGATAATACTATGGAATTGTGAATTGATTCTCTTGAGTGTCCTGAGCCTGTTGATTAATATCAGAAATGAAGTTCTTTTTTCTAATCTAATCATGGCTATGTACATTATATGTAAAATTCACTTAAGTGTCTCTCTGTAGACACTTAGAAACGTGATCACAGTCACCTGTTGCACCAGTTACTGTTCTTAAATCTGCATGTATTTTTTTCTAGCTTATTGACAGAGAGTCAGAGTTTGCTGAAAACTTATTTTTCCCATTGTTGCCCTATGTGCATCTAATAGAGGAATGGCTCTTTGTATTTTTTTCTCACTAACAGGTAATTCTGTGTTTTACCATCTGTTGGCACTCGGTCTGCTTTCCACGTAGAATTAGAGGTTCCCCCCTCTCCCCGCTAATGATTCTGGGGTAGTTCTGCAAGGTCACTGTCCATGGGCCCATTCTCCAAGCTCTAGCTTGCACCTGCAGTCTTGCCTCACATGACTAGGCTGCATCTTGTGTTAATCTCTATTCCGTGAACTAGGTACACACCCCTAATGTTGCTGTGGATTGTCCACCATTCATTCACTCAGTAAATATTTGCCTGGGAGAAGATCCTTGAGCTAGTTTGACCATCTCTCCTGTTCGCCCACTGAGGTCTCTGTCTAAACTATCAAGCTTGCTTTTTTTTTTTCCTCTTTTCACTTTTTTTGTTTGCTTCTTTTTATCCCTCCCTGTTACCCACTCCCCAATCTCCAATTTGAGTATCTGAGTCTTTTGTTTTATAGTCATCCCTGTTTTCCCAGTGAACACATCGTGTCTTAATGTTCTTTTTAAAATTCCTTAACTATATTTGACTTACGGTAGAAAAACCAGTGAAGAATAAAGTACATGGTAAAAAAGAGGCATTAATAGCATATATCTCGGGACGCCTGGGTGGCTCAGAGGGTTAAAGCCTCTGCCTTCGGCTCAGGTCATGATCTCAGGGTCCTGGGATCGAGTCCCGCATGGGCTCTCTGCTCAGTGGGGAGTCTGCTTCCCCCTCTTTCTCTGCTTGCCTCTCTGCGTATTTGTGATCTCTCTCTCTCTGTCAAGTAAATAAATAAAATCATAAAAAAAAAGCTTTAAAAAAGTAGTATATGTCTCAATTTTTCTGCAAAGTGGAACTATCTCCTGCCTTTTTAGAGGAAGAGCTGTGAAATTATTCAAGTTTTTCCACAGCAGTCTTATAGGATTGTCATATTTACTAGGGATTATTTTATAGATGAAAAATTTGAATTGGCTTTTAGTCTCAGAGTAAAATAATTGCTAGTTTAAATGACTTAGATTTGTCGATCAGAACTAGTTAACGTAAGTTTGTGTCTCAGAATAAAGGTTGAAAAATTAAATTTGTTTCTTGGTAATTTGATTTGTAGGAAGTAGGGAACAAAGGATTCCAAACAGGGCTTTTAAAATCAGTTTAATTAATCGTGTGTGCTGCAGATGTATCAGCTAAGATTGGGAGGCAATTAGTCTAATTATGTTTAAAATATAGTTGCGTGCCTAAATAGATAATCACACCCTCAGGCCTGCCTATCTTTTTCTACTTTCTCCTTTAGGCACGTGGTGAATTTTTTGGCCATTAAGCATGACCGCGGCAGTGTCTGTGGAGCAGAACAGAGTGACAGAATGCTGATGAGCATGATTACACATTCTCCTAGCTCAGAGTTTGACACTTCAGTGATAATACCTGCAACACACCTAGATAGAAAGATTAAACCATATGAGGGAAGATTTATGTTCTCTAGCTAACTGCTCC